>JAQJVL010001721.1:0-152293 GCA_035578905.1 Stictocephala bisonia | reverse complement strand
TCCAAGGAGTTTTATTCCTGGTTATTCGCTTTCTCACCATTGGAGCACATGCATCAAAGACTTTCATAATGTTTGACGTTAATTTATTGGTGATGTCATCAACGTCTTTCAGAGTTGTTATGTCTTCCCAACGCACACTGGAGGCAATCTCAATAAATTTCTCGCAATCAAATTCTTTAAAATTGTGATAAGAGATGAACTTAGCCTTGGGGTTAGGTTTATCACATAGCACGTCGCAGTATATCAGCTTGTGGTCAGTGATACGTTTACCACTATGATCAAAAATATTATTCAATTCAATTGAATCATTTATTCAATGACCTAGTGTAATTTAATGTTAGTATAAGTTATTCATATCACTGCATGTATATCTTTGTACTAAAATGCATTGCCGTTGGTTGATTTAAATAAATAAACAATAGAATATGAATATATGCACCTGTTTTACAACCTAGAATAGTGACAAACAGAGAACTTGTACACTAAACCTAGGAATATTATAGTCAAGATTAGAAGCAAGAAAATGAATGGAATGGGTCGTCTCATTAGGAGAGAAGGGTGATAGAACTGTTAAGAGTATGGACTGGAAGTATAATATTCTTGTCATAATTGTTTTACTCATGCTTTTTATAGTTACTTTTCTATGTTTACCTGTTATTTGTTGCATATCACATATTTTTGATGGCCGAAGGCAGAAGAATGTGGAGACAACTTGTTAGCGAGGCCGAAATTCAATCAGGACTTGAGTGGCCACAGGAGGAAGTAAAGGCATTCGACATGGTAGACCATAAAATACTGCAAGAAAAAATCAGTTCTATGGGTATTAGGGGTAAAGCCCATTCGTGGATCTGCTCCTATCTCAGTGGTAGAACTCAGCAGGTAAAAATGCCTTTTACTGACTCAGGGAACTGTGAACAGTGGACCACCTCTTCTACGGAACTGGTTCCTGCGGGGGTTCTTCAGGGTTCGGTTTTGGGGCCTGTATTGTTTCTTATATTCATAAATGATCTTCCCTTAGGAGTGGGTGATCAACTAACAGAGATTTGCCTATTTGCTGACGACACTTCTTTGTCCATTTCAGCTGCCGACCGGACAGACATTATCGTTAAGGCATATGAAAAGGTAAATGTACTCCTTCAGTGGTTCAGTTCAAATAAAATGGTTATTAATAGTAATAAAACGCAAATAATTGATTTCCGAATAAATAAAAGCGAAGATGCTAATCCACTTACATTCTTCATAGGAGACTCAGAAATTAATACCACCTCCACAACGAAATTTCTTGGAGTGCAAATAGACCAACATCTTCGCTTCAAAGAACACATAAACCAGTTTAGCAAGCGTCTAAGCTCTGGGGTCTTCATTCTCAGAAACATATCATCATACCTGGACGCTAGTGTAGGATTGGCTGCTTACTATGGGGTAATTTTTCCGTTCTTAAACTACGCTGTGGAGGTATGGGGCTATGAAAACTTCAGAACTAAATTTATATTCAGACTCCAGAAAAGAGCGATTAGGACCATCTTTAAGAAACCCTTCCGCTTTTCATGTAAGCCACTTTTTCAGGAGCACAATATTCTAACATTTCCATCTCTTTACATCTTAAAATCAATCTTGTTTGTCCGTAAAAATATAAAGCTTTTCCAATCCAATAGCAAAATCACACACACTTACAATCTTTGCTCAAAACACAACAACAGTTTACCGCCTCATAAAACAAGCTTCTATGGGAGACAAGTTTCATGCAGTGGGGTCAGGCTCTTCAACTCACTACCGGACTCATTAAAATCTGAAAGAGACGTGGTCAGATTCGAAAAAAATCTGAGAGAAGTAATGCTGCGGGGCGCTTTTTACAGTGTTCCGGAATTTTTGTCAATGTCATTGGTTCCTTAATTGCAGGTAACTTATTTTGTTAGAAGTACCGGTAGTAATAATATTGTTTTAAAATCTATGATTACTATTATACTTATGGTTATTTTTATTGTTTTATAGATGATTGACGCTATTATGCAACTGTTTGTGTTGTTTATTTTAAATAAAGATGATTTGATAAGCAAGGAATATCAACTTGCCATACTGTTTGAAGTATGTACAATAGTCAAATCTTTCTGTACATTAAATTTGTATTTACGTATACATTAGATTACATCCCGCGTCGTCCTGATTGACCATCCTTTCCAGCACTATGAGACAAATCAATTAATGTCTTTAAATCTAACATTGTGATCCAGTGAATATCATCAAATCAATTTGGGAGGACACTCGAAGAGGTAGTTAAGTTGAATAGTCAGATTGGATGGTTGAGAGTCATGTTAATTATGAAGTTAGCTGGAAAAAAAACATTTATATAGCAAGTGCAATTTTCGTTTCAGAAAATAAAAATCTTGATTCTACCACAATGGAAAGGAATGATAGGTAGATTATTTGAAACACAATATTACTACCAAACTCCCTGTCTCAACAGGAACAGATATCTAGGCTTAAAAATAATATATTTAATTAAAAACCAAATTATATTTTGGACTGGAGTGATCTTATTCTTTGTCCACATATTTAAATTACATTTGTTGGTTGTTAAAAAAACAAAGTGCAATTTACGAAATTATTCTTATAATTTAGGAT
The DNA here is from genome assembly GCA_035578905.1 of Stictocephala bisonia. Classification (NCBI taxonomy): domain Eukaryota; kingdom Metazoa; phylum Arthropoda; class Insecta; order Hemiptera; family Membracidae; genus Stictocephala; species Stictocephala bisonia. Next base: position 149,671 of record JAQJVL010001721.1, on the reverse strand, counting down.
CTAATCATATTTTAAGAGAAACGCATTTTACCTGCGAGATTATCTTTTAAGCTTACTTGTTATAGTAGTTGTAGTACTTTATAATGATTAAATCTAGTTACCTAGAGTTTAGGTTAGTATTTTTATTTTTTACCTGTGTCACTTCACACTTCTTGGCAAATAGGAGTCGTAAACGTAGCGTCTTTTGAGTCAGCTGGTAAAGTGTTATGGTATCATTGTATTTAGTCTAAAATCGTAAAATCATTAATCAGTACTCTACCCGTATTGTTTTTGTCTTTAGGAGTAGTCAAGTGTTTTCTGTGTTGTGGGTTTGATCTTGAGGGAAATTATTAACAATAGCTTAACATTTGCCGTTTTCAAGTAAAATTCATGTATTTAGAACGGCTTACATAATTTGCAATCCTGCGTTCTCATTTATATCTACAAGTTTCATGAGTTTTGAGGTTATAGTTCATGTAAGTAACAAAACAACTGTTCTTAAAATGATTTACATTTTAATTAATGGCTATGTTCAACTATTTAAACTTCTTCTTAGAATATAATTTCAATTTATTTGATACTAATGATTTAGTGGCCTGGTTAACACAATAAAAATTTAACATTGCCTATACTAGGCTATATAACAAAGTAGGCCTAGGACTCTGGCATATTTTAATTCTTATTAGGGGCTGGACATGATATTAATTATATTACCTTACTGGTTTTGCTTCTTGATCCTGCAGGTTTTTCTGGTTCAGAAATGTATTTCGCCACTAGTGTGGCATAATCAGTGACACTAAAAAATAAGTAAGATTAATAAGTTACATTTAAATATTTACATTATTTATTCGTACAGCAACATGTTACTGCACTAAAAAATGGGAAGACTAGTGTGGTGCATCATGGTTTATTGCCATTTCCTCAGCATGTTTTTCTTGTATGGTTAGTGAGGTTGGCTAAAAAGATCGGTTAAGTAAGTTAGGTTATTTTTTAAAAAAATCATCTACGAATCTGGCATAGAATTTAATTTTTGTAAAGTTGGTGCTATTTTTAATAATGTATTTTTCTTCAAATTGTTAGATATACAATTCTGCTAGTGTCACTGGTAGAGGTTCTCCCATTGGTAGGCCTTTGCAAATCTCAGCCAACAAGAGACAGTTCAACTTAATCATAAGCCAAGTAAGTTATATACAGTCTATATAAACTTTAAATGGAAATAGAATCAAACAAATCAATTAGGGCCTAACTTCCTTTAACATGACTATTACCTTAAATAAAGAAAATCAACCAATTATAGAAATATACAGAAAACCAACTCAAACACATATAATAATATTCACATCAAAGCATCCATAAAATTACAAACTAGCTGCCCTCAGTTTCATGGTTTATAGATTACATATTAAATTTATGATCTACAGCTACATACATACAATAAAGAATAAATGATCATAAAACAAAAGTAAAAAGTAATGTGTATAAAACATCCTTAAATGACTAGTAAATATATGAACAAAAAAATTAGACAAAAATTTCACTTAAATATTCATGAAATATATCTAAAAAACAGGTTCTATCTTCAAACCGCTTTTATCCCGGCATACAAAATAAAAATCAAACCACCAACAATTTGAGAAAACCAATCATGACCCAATAGGAAGAAAAAAGTATTCAAAATTAAGTGCACAAATGAAAGAACGCTGTGCAATTTGGAATACATTAGATATACAAATAGAAACGTTTGAAAAAGATTTATTGAACACAATGCTAGCTGTCAAAAGAACTTGGAATTCATAGTAGCTAAACATCTCAAAACCCATAGGACACATAAAATATCAATCAACATTAAAAAAGAATGTACAATAAAAATTAAGCCCAAGCTAATGAAAGCTTTAGCATATATAAGACAATATACAATATAGCCTCCTAAACAAAAAAGAAGATTTTTGCAGCTTAATTTTAAAAACAATTAAAGAAATAAGAGTCAAGTATGACAACCCTGAGAAATCTGTCATCACCACCAACTCTCTCCTTCAAAACAAAGGGACCAGCCCCACAGACACCTTTCTTAGAGTTAGGGTCACCCAACACTTGACCAACTTCACTACCAGTACAAGAAACACATGTAGAGGAAGTGGTGATAAACCTAGTCGCGCGCACCATCTGCCTGCGTTTGTGGTGAAGTGAAGTGTTACTGAATGAAATGAACAATTATAAATATTGTAAATGTTTAAAAGTAACCTTATACTCCTACTTGGTTTTTAATGTCACTGATAATGTACACTAGTGGCGAAATGCGCATCTTAACCAGAAAAACCTGCAGAGTTCATATAATTAACTTATATCAATTAGTTAATAATATAATAGTATGGCATAGTTAAAGGGATTATCAACCTTTTGGTGGCTCATAGAAACCAGGTCTTCTGATGTCATCCACAACCTACAATGGTTGCCACCACTTTTGCTGTGAAGTATACTCTTTTTTACTTTGCTACTGTCTGTCTCGCTCTTAGAAGGCAGACACCACTTCACATGGCTCTCACTAATATGCTCAAACAACTGTATACGACATCAGGTTGCTCGAATTTCTTTTTAGGAAATCACTAGTGTCACTTCGTTTGTGCTGTACTCTCGGAACACAATTTATTGAACTACACTCTTAAAAAACTAGCCTTAGCTCTTCGTTTTTGTTGTGTGTTTTCTGTGTATTTTAATATGGTACATAATATAATCAACCTGCAGTTACGGTACATAGTAAGTTCTCTCTATTAGGGTCATTTTGTTGAGGTTCTTTTTTTACTAACTATAGTATGTCTAGCGTTTTAATTCTTAAACATATTAATAATTTCAGTAAACATATCAATATCTGTGGTCATGGAGGAAAGATTTACATTATAAAGACTGAAGAGGAATTCTTTGTGAGTAGGATGTATCTATGGAACTTAAGGTCATGGTATTGATGTAAGTTATGTCTTTGACAAGGGATAAATTAGAAAAAGTAGAGGAATTTAAAATGTTTATAAAAGATTTGTTTTAACTTTTTTCTAGTTCTGGATAAACGTTAGTAATGCTTCACAAAAATATTTTTAATAGTTATTTAAAAGCCCATTATGTAACTCTTTTTTAGACGAAACTTATAAAAAAGTGTATGGATTCTACCAGTTTCTAGATGATCTAAATAAAGAATTTTAATTTAAAACTTCTAGGCTTCAAGATTTTATATGTCATTCAAATCTAAGGAGCCGCTCTTGTCTAATGTATTGGACAAGTCACAGGTGGTGGTTGAGTAAATGATCCATCAAATATGGTGGAAAGATACAAATAAATCAGTCCTGAACCAAGGGAATCAAAGAAAAAAATCGTTCTTGTAACAATAGGCAGAGAGGTCAACATCTATCATCAAAATTTTAGCTGACACTTGTGTTCTAGAACCACCCACTCTAATTTTATTGGCCGAGTACTACTAATTACTAGCCTTCTTAACATCTTGCGGTTTTTAAACCCAACTAGAAATGATTACAGTAATTATTGTGCATTTTGATAGTTACAAAACTACTACGGTTGCCATATTTTTTGTGAATAAAACCGGGCCATTCTCTACTGGGTGTCCAAGGTCCTACCTCATAAATTAATTTGAAAATTTAAAGCCTTTTTGCTAAATTTTACTTTAATACATGTATTGTCCAGTTTTTCTTAATAATCAAATAGAAAATTTTAATTAAAAAAAATAAATATTACACTAGGTTGATAAATAAGTTAGGACAGCTTAAATCATGTATCAGAATGAAGATATAACAAATTGCTATTAGGTGTTAACCGAGATTATTGAATTGTTTGAAAACAATTTACTTTATAGGACACTGTATATTTCTTGTATGAAATTTAATTTGTATAACAGTGGTATTTAACTTTAGCTTTTAAACGTGCGGGCTTTCTCAAATAATAAATAATTCAGAATAATTTTGGGTAATTTGTAATGACCAGTTATTTTAAAATGTTTTCACATATAGTCGATTCTATATTCATCAGTTCATTGTGAACTGTGAAAAAGATATCAACAAAAATCACCATTATTGATTGAAATTAATTGTGATCTGGCATTAAAAATAATACTGTTACATAACCACAAACTAAGTATTTTAGCTTATATCTAGTTTTGATAACAATTTTAGTATGTTTAGTGCGTTCTTAGAGTGATTTCAATACTTTTTCTGAGAACTGGACAGTTGAATGTCTCAAGAAGTGTCAGAAAAATGCATTCTTGACCATCACAGGAAGTCTGGGTCCTATGGCCAAATTAAACAATGTAAAAGCCATCCGTCGTTACCATTAATTTTGTGGGGATCACAAATTTGTGATGGTTCAGATACCAGGTTTGTTGCTTGTTTAGAACTACCCAGGGGATAAGTACAGCTTTAAAGAATTACTGTGGATGCGAACATAACCTTCCCCCCCTGTACAACAACAACAATAACAACAACAATCCATCCTGTAGGGTGGGGCGAACCTTTCTCGTAGAGAGTGGACATTTTTTAACCGATTCCGAACTGGAGAGGGAAGATGTAGAAAAAACTAGATCATCCAGGTTAGGTTAGGTTATCCTAGGGCGGTCAGGAAAAACTAGATCATCCTAGTCCAAACTAGTTTGTCCTAAAATCGGGTTTGTCCGGTAACATATATATATATATATATATATAGTACCTTTAATAAAAATTCAGTGTTGCAAATGAGAAAATGTTTTGAGTTATGTAAAATACTAAGTAGAATATTCAAATTTTAGCACTCCAAAAAACAAGAATGACAGACGGAATTGGTTTTAGCACTTAACCACTTATAACAATAAAAAAAGCCTGGGTGTCATATTGCAGTTTTCAAAAAAATTCTTGAATCAGTTACGACAATATCTCTAAACTGTTAAAACAAAATGTACATTTTAATTGACAACTGACCCACATGCCAATTGGCAAAGAAAATAGGTTGAATTCTGATAAATAAAATTAGGAAAATCTTAGAAGATCTAATCTTGAAAACACCCTAAAATTGTGTTACATTTTTTGGGTTTAAAAAATTTCAATTACCAACTATGCAAAGAATAAAAAAATGGAAAAATTTCCTATACATAGACAAAGCAGAATGATAAAAAACTAAACAAAAAAACACTATCAATCTCCTCATGTAAGCTTTGGGAAATTTGGCAGTGGAACAAATTAGCAAAATTTGGATCAGTAATTATTGATGCTATAATGTATCATCTACATTTAGGGTGTTTCTGAATTCTCCTTACTAACTTGGGGATATTGTCCTCGCTTCAAAAAAAGTAATTATGTAACAAGCAATCTATCTCATATTCTTACCCATCAGTTTGTTTGTGTTTTTTACTTAAAAATCATTAATTTATATGTTACAGTATTTAAATTTTGTATTTTTTTGTTTTTTTTTTTTTTTTTGTTCTTACGATCTACTTTAATATTGTGTATTACTAAAATTTGTACACCAGTTTTAAACTGACGATCATTCAAATTCAACTTTATATATCTAAATACAAGAGATACAACCATATGGTAAAAAAATAGTTGATTGTGCATTCAAAATAGATAATATAGCAACAGTAAAAATTAGTAAGTTTAGTTTGTTCTCGTGGAATGAATTATAATGATACTTATATTTTTGCATTTAATTGGTAAGCATTTCTATTATTCCCTCATAGCTAACTTAAATTTTCGATATTTTTTACAGGTTTTTAGATTAACTATTCATCTCTGTAAACCACTGCTATGCGTGTCTAAATGTACGTCTAAATCTTTATATTCTATATGTTTGCCCTTGGAAATTTTTACAAGTCTATTTTCATTCATATTTTTGTTGTATAATGTATACCATTCAATCTGTGAAGTAATTTCAAACAACTAAAAATCTAATTACATAAGATTATCATATTTGCAATTGAAGAAACAGTACTAACAAATTTGAAAATAAAAGTTACTCTCATAATTTGTCTATTATTCTGTTTTTATGTGTTATTAATAACATTTTAATTTTAAGCCTCAAATGGTTACTCGTCAGTTTTCCGACACTGATGTGAAGGTCTGGTAGGTTATACGTTGATTTTCCGATCACTAGACATCGTTGTAAATAAATAACAGCAGCTGGCTTATTTGTAGCGTAAACATCACATATAATCTATTGTTGCATTCTACTAATCCTAATATATCGCTTAAGATGATTTATTTCGTTCTCTTTGTATACTTCTATAATTTTTTTTACAAAATGTACTTTGCTCATACTAAATTGCAAGGGCATTTTTTACTGGTGCATTATTAGGTTTTATATGTATGTAATATAAATAAATGTACATATGGTGCTATGTATTTAAAAGAATATGAAGTTCTCTATAATTTTGGAACTTTAGATAAAGTGTTTATGTAATTTGTAGAGGGGGTGCACATTTTTAAATTTTTTTTGGTGTATGAACTACTTTTTATTTACAAATTTCTTAGTAAATCAGTTGCAATATTTTATTTTTAACTATCTATTTCATACTGAACAAGGAAATATGCTACTTGATAATCTTTTTATTGTAAATTATATAGTTTTATGATTTTTTTAAATAAACACTGCAACACTAGCTACTAGATAGTGTGTTAAAGTGAACCATTAGAGGGCTAAATAGCATTACTTATAACTGGTGAAAATATTAGATGAATAATTGATAACAATTACTCCCCTGTAATATTTGCAAGTAAAAATTTAATATTTAGTGCAACATAATATAAAAACAAGAAAATATGCAAATTTTCAATGAACTCTAATTAGTTAAATATACAGGTTTTTGTAGCAGAGTTTTAATTTCAATTATTCCCACTGTGATGTGGCATGCAAGGTTCTTTGTCCCCATTGCGTCATCCTACTACCTTGAAATTTACATGAAATCGAGCATGTGACTTCATTAAAAGAGTTTCCATTGTTTCAAATATATTTCAAGTACAATAATTTTGTAAATATTTAAATTTGATAGTTGTTATTAGGTTAAATAGCTATGATAATTATAATCTATTTACATTTATCAAGTTTTTGGCATGTTGATGATCAAAAAAATATATAAAACAAGTTGTAATCTAATTTCAGCATAATTTATTTTTTCCCAATTTTTTCTGTTTTAGAAGTTCAGTTATGCCAAAGCATAACTCAAGTATATTTTTATTATTTATATTACTAGCCGTGCAGAGTATAGCAGAAGAAAAGGAGAAACAAAAGTTAGAAAGCAGCAATACGCAAGATAATGAGGAATCGGATTCAAACGATATTAGAAGTTCTGCTATTACAATCATAGAAGCCCCAGATCTGTCCAATCCTCCGTTGAGTGATTTAAAAGAAGATGATGAAGATGGTATTAGTAATATTTTATCAGAAAAAACATTATCGGCTATTGATATGCTGACATCTATTCCTGGGGAAACTTGGGTACAAAAGTTTCTGTCACAAGTGGATTCTGACAATGATTTTGGGGATGAGTTGGACGATACTGAACTTGAACTGGAAGACATTGAGGAGCCCGTTGTCGAATTAACAGCTGAACAAATTGAAGGTAAGCAGGGTAAACCAGTTTGTTTTAATTTTTATGCATAAAACTAGTTTTTTATTTTAATTAGGCTTACAAGAAAAGCAATGGACAAAGACAGATTGTATATAAAACTACAGTACAAGTGAACGTCACACAACACAAATTTATTACAATATAAGCACAAAATGCACAAATATATTACAATACAAGTGCATTTTCTACTTGTATTGTAATATATTTGTGCATTTTGTGCTTATGTTGTAATAAATTTGTGTTGTGTGATGTTCACTTGTACTGTATTTGTACCAACACGTATTATGCTCATTAAAAAACTATATATATATATAAAACTACCCATGTGTCATTACCACTGTGTGTATATGTGGGCGAGTGGGCCACTACTAGTATGAGCAAGTGTTTTTTTATTTTGTTGCTCAGTTAAAAATTAATGTAGCTTTTAAAAGCATTGTCATTGTAAGGCAAATTTCGCTAAATATTATTAGCAGAAAACAGTTTTTGTTACGGATAAATTTTCATTCTGGTTTTCATTTAATTTATGATTTTATCTTATTTTAATAGGATAAGATCAAGGAGTGGCAATTCAGAAGCACTAATACAATGAAGGCGATACCTTTTCTGTCTTGTTATGTAGAATAAACTATATATAGTTAAATATAACTTTGTAATTGTAATTTCTCTTAATATTTTATGTAATGTGAAAGTAGAAGCTCAATTTCACACTAATGCACCAATGATTTATACATGTTTAAAATACTTGTTTGCACTTAAAACATTTTAAACATTTTTTTATCAATGACTTGAAAATAAATGGATCAGTTATCCAAACAGAATGATGTATATCTAAATTTATGACTCAGTAGCTAAGAATGCAGTTCAAAAAAGTTGAGAAATTGAAGTGTAACTAATTCTAATCTGAGAGCAATGGATATATAAAATTATATAGTTAGTTTAGTAAGGGTACAGAGGAAATATTGTGAGAAAAGTAAATAATTTGATTTCAGCCATGATTTTCAGTACAACTATTAGTTATGGCATCCTTTATCGATCCTTAAAACCAGTATATGACTTTTCTTTTGTTGTTATGGGATTCAATGTTGAAATAATTCATGGGCTAAATATTGTATTAAAAGATAACCAACTATTTTAGTTGGCTATCCAGAAAGTAACAGACATTTTGAAATAAAAAATAACCAACTGAAATAGGAACATTTTATTATATACATTTAAAAGCTACACTTTTAGGCTATTTTTCAACGTAATCTCCGTTCAAATTGAGACATTTATCATAACGTGACACAAGTTTTTCGATTTCAGCTTTGTAGAAATCTGCCGCCTGAGATCTTAACCACTGATTAACGCCAGCGTGAAGTTAAGCGTCACTATTGAAGCGCTGCGTTGCGAGCCAGGTCTTCATCGCTGGAAAGAGGTGATAGTCGCTGGTGCCAGGTCTGGGCTATAAGGCGGATGATCAAACACCTCCCAATCAAAATAATCCAAGACTTGTCGTGTACAATTGGCTGTATGGGGACGTGCATTGTCGTGGAAAAACAAAATCTTTGAGCTCAATTTTCCCCTACGCTTGTTTTGTATTGCTCGCCGTAGCTTCTGCAATGTTTCACAATACCTCTCTGCGTTGATTGTTGATCCTCATTCAAGGAAATCAACCAGAATCACTCCCTTAGCATCCCAAAAAAACATTTGCCATAATCTTTCTCGCTGACAGAGTTTGGAGACATTTTCTTGGAGAATGGGTGTGCCCCCATTCCATAGACTGGATTTTTGTTTCACAATTGACATGCTTCACCCATGTTTCATCACCAGTAACGATACGATCGAGAAGTTCGTTACCATGTTTGTCGTATTCATCAAGGAAAGTTAATGATGCAGCAAGTCTTTGTTTTTTGTGATCTTCCGTGAGGATTTTTGGAACCCACCTGACACAAAATTTGTGGTATCCAAGCTTCTCTATAACAATTTCATGTAGTAAACATCGTGAAATTTGTGGGAAATGTTCAGAGAGTTCAGTCATTGTGAAACGGCGATTTTCACGAACTTCGTCATCGATTTTCAACATCAAATATTCAGTCACAAGGCTAGGCCGACTGCTACGACTATCGTCATGAACATTAGTGCGGCCATTTTTAAAGTCAATACACCACTGCCTTACTCTGCTTTCACTCATTATTCCATTTCCATAAACTTCACACAGATAGATTTCAATTGGTTGTGCCAACAAAAACCTTATCACTGAACACACTTCACAAGTGGCGGGATTTTCAATTGCAGCACACGTTTTAATTATTCAAAGTGAGACAAGCAAAAGAGGTACAGACCGCGAGCGACTACAGCTCGATGCGTACTGAACGCCAGAGTGTTTTGATATCAAGATGGCGGCTGTAGCCCCGCCCACTGCCGCACAATTCAAAAACGTCTGTTACTTTTTGGATAGCCCTCGTAAGTGCAATAAACATAACCTCATTAGTTAAGTGCATGTTAAGGTTCTCCTATAAATGTGTATTTACAGTAAATTGCTCTAAATGGCCTCGATTTAACGGACAGATTACAACTGTAAACTACAGTATATATCTAAATTGCTTTATAGCCTACCATGCAGGAAAGGAACAATTTTTATGAAAAGAATTTAATTAATAAAGTGTGTAGTTTTTATGGGGCAGCTTTAAATACTCAATAACTATTCATCTTTCTCAATCCACGTATTGTTAAATAAGTAGTCCTATGTATTTAGATAGCTAGTAGGTAACATTGAGACCGAGCTTTCAGTGCACCACACCGCCTTTTAAAATTTTATACAGTATAGATGAATATAAGTTTGAACTCCCATATACCATTAAACTAACAGTAACTTAAAAAAATGACTCAAGTTTTAAGTTTCTGATGATGGCATAAAAGCCGAAATGTGTAATCCATTAGGATTTTCATGATCACTGGCAGATTGCAGGTAATTATTTTTATAAAAAAAACTTCACTCGCCAGTTGACATGGGCCTACAGGCCTTTGCCTCAACTTTATTCAACGAGTGTAGTACCAACCGTTGGCTCAGTGGGGATTCGAACCTTGGACACCACCCTCCACAGTCTGAAGCCTTATCCTCTGAGCCACCACGCCGCCAATTTAACCTTTAATGAATTTGTCAAAATTGATTCAGAAAAACAACACCAAAACAAAAGTTTTTTCTAAACAATCAGGTATTTTTCTTTATGACATAAGTAATTACAATAAAGATAAAAAAGTTGTGATTTTGTATGATTTTGTCATTGATTTGTTAAAAACTGATTAGAATGTTACTGAAACATTTTAAGGTTAGCTAAAACAATATAGTTTTGATTTACTTATCAATAAACCAACCAGAAAAATTTTTTGTTCAATTAGTTGCAGCAATAATATTGCAACGGATTTACTATGCAGTGATTTCAGTCTTACAAATATTGGACATGATTAATGTAGCAGGTTCTGTTAGGCAAGGGTTTTTTTCTACATATTTTATGAACTATATTTTTTAATAAAAAATAGCACTGTGTTTTTTAAATATAGTTAATGAAATAATGTCTTAAGTGTATAATTATTCATCATATCTTAAATACACAATCCTGAATAGGTAAAACACTTTCATACAAAATAAATTTGTGCATTTTTTATTAATTGTTGAGTTAATATTGAGCTTGCAGCATCACAGTTAGTTTGGCTTAAGGGTGTTCATCCGACCTGCTCAGCTCGGCGCTCTATGGAGTTTAGTTCAACGTTTCCCCACTACTGTTGCCTGAGTAGCAAGGTGAATCCCTTGCTGTTGGCATGGGGGAGTAACAGCACTCTTGCTGCGTGTCCAGAGCACAACTGGGAATAATTTCCTAATTTATTGTAAACTTTATCAATAAAGGTTGCGTGTATTATTAATCTACTTTTTCGGCCAAAGATAATTGTACTAATTTCAATTCGAAATTTGTACATACATCATTTATCAAATAATAATTGGTTACACTTAAAAAAATATTAATTTTAATTTACTCTAGGTTGGTTAGTACCATTTGTCCTCTATATTCTCAAAATTTGAATAAAATATATTGCACGGTTTGTTAATAAGTTAGGAACCAAGAAAGGCCAAATTAGCCACTTTGGGTAGCTACATCTCCATAAAAAATGTTTTCCCTTAACACACTTATTACTTGTAACAAAGCAAACAATTTTATTCAAAAAAATTTCAAAAATAATTTTCCATCAAACACCCTTATGATGTAGTCTTATTACAGCGTGGGTGAATTTACCCTGATTTAATGGACAATCGACTTTAACGGACTCGAACCTGCTCCATATAGTCGGTTAAATTGAGGGTTTACTGTATTAATGAAATACAAAGTAAACTTAGTTGATGTTTTGTTACTCTATATCTTCAGCTGCTGAACTCTATGACATGGGGATGCTGAAGCTGAATGGAAGTGTGCGGCCAGACAAGGCAGAGGCGTACAAGCTACTTATGCGAGCGGCAGACCTTGGAAATCAAGGTGCTAAGGTGATGGTTGCTTGGGCTCAATTGCTGGGCTCCTACTTGCCTCTGGACACAGAGAAGGCACGACAAACCTTCCAGGAGCTGGGAGACATGGGAGTGCCAGACGGCCATATGGTTAGTATTCATTTAATCAAATAACCAAATAATTAATCCTTGATTTTTAATTAACACAGTAGATCGGGCTGTACACCACCATATTAGTTTTAAGTGGTACAGATTAATACTTAGAGTAGGTATTTGTATTCTAAAAGAAGCAAAATTATTTATTACAATAACAGTCAATAAAGAGAAATTGGTTAAGATTGAATTGGATATTTTCATTTATTATATCTCTGACAGCATCTTTACTCTTTCTACACTACGAACAAGACCATCAAGAAAAATTAAAAAATGTTTCAAGTTTTACAGTTCTGATGTGGCATAAAAGCCGAAATGCGTAATCCAGTAGGATTTTCAGAATCACTGACAGATTGCACGTAATTAACCTTTAATAAATTCATCAAAAGTGATTAAAAAAAACAAACAAAAGAAACGTTTTTTTCCCAAAATAATGAGGTATTTTCTTTGACATAAGTAATTAAAATTACCTGAGCGAATGAGTCTGTGAGAATGAAATTTATTATATTAATTTGTAAGTATGTTAGATTATTGTAACTATTAAATTGTATTAGTTGCATATTTATAATTTTTCAGTTTTTTACTGTCTTTGATTAGTAGTTTACGCTTTGTAAATTAAGTCTTGTTTGAATTTTAGTTTTAGTTTGAAATTATATTTTATGTTGTTTGTATAGTTTTACACAAGGTTGAGTGGAAGAGAGGACTTCGTAGTCCTAACTCCGCCTTTAAATAAAGACATTCATTCATTCATTAAAATTAAAATTAAAAAGTTAAGTAATTTTGGATGATTTTGTCATTGATTTGTCAAAAAGTCATAGCAATTTTACTGAAACATTTAAAGGTGTATTTAAACAATATAGTTTTGTTTCAATTAGCAATAAACCAACTAGAAAAATCGTCTATTCATTGATAATTTTGCTACAAATTTATCATACGGGGATTGCAGTCTTACATGTAAGGGCGTGATTGATTTTGCAAGTTCTGTTAGCATTAAAAGAAATATGTCTTTAAAGTACTGTGCAATAGTGTTGATATCCTCTGTTTGTTAGCAATAGTATATAGCAAGTAATATTTGTTTGTTTTATTAGGCAATGGGCTTCATGTACGCTGCAGGCATTTCAGTAAATGCCAGCCAGGCCCGAGCCCTTGTCCACTACACCTTCGGGGCTATCGGTGGGAACGTCTGGGCACAGATGGCCTTAGGATACCGCTACTGGTCTGGAATTTCTGTCCCAAATAGTTGTGAAAAGGCCCTTGACTTTTACAGGAAAGTTGCCACCAAAGGTTTGTTTCATCAAATGTTTGATTACCAGTATTTGCTTTATTTAAACAATGTACTATATTTATTACAAGTTTTACTTTATTATGAGTAGGTAAGACTCATATTATTTTGTTAAAGTAAAAATAATTAACCATCATGCATTTAGTAAAATTTAATTTAACATGTAAAAAAGAACAGAATGGTCTAGCTGCATTCCTAACGAGCTTGGAGTAGTTCTCCTTGACTATATATTAGTTTTTGAAGGGTTTCCCTAGTTATATGTTTTGTATGTGGTTTACGTGGCACTGGTGGCGCAGTGCTGTAATCCAGCTACTTGAGGACAAAGTGTTACTAGGTTCTATACTCGGTCTTCTTAATACCGGCACGGCATCAATGGTTGCCATTGACGTGGACACTAGAGAAGTCTGGGGTGTTCGTGTTGGGTGGCAGTCATGGTTCAAATGTTGTGTAGAGAAGAGAACTGAGTATTAGACTTATCAGTTAGTTGAAAATTAGACCAACACTACGTGGTTCGGATTCCACATAAAGTGTAGTTCCCAGAGTACCCTTGCTGCTGGGCTATTAATAAATAGCCTTTCTGAGCTAAGTCAAACTCAGTGAGTATAAAACTTTTAAATAGCTGAAAATTAGACCAATACTACCTGCTTCGGATTCCACGTAAAGCTGTAGGTCACTTAATTGCCTTGGCTATTGCACTATTTTTAAGTAGTCATTTTTTAGTTACATCAAACTCATTTAGTAACAATGACTACACTCGTCCATCTACACTCATCCATCCCTCATATGTGCCAATATCTCTACGATCGGCGTCTTAGTAATGAATTATGAATATTTGCTGTATGTGTTGGCATTGAAATAGGAATCAATTGAACTATGTGTATCAGAACCATATTTTTCTTGGTCAAGTGTACGTATACATTGTGTGTAATTAAAATTCCAATGAATTTTTATTAGCCAACATTAATTTGATGTGCGTCTTGATTGTAATTGTACAGCTATACGAGAAACATTTTCCAAATGTATTATTGTAGATATTGACCCAACCGCCCACCCATACATGTACAGTGATATTGACCCACTAACCCACCCATACACGTACAGTGATATTGATCCACCCGCCCGCCCATACACGTACAGTAATATTGACCCACACACCCACCCCTACACGTACAGTGATATTGACCCCCCCCCCCCCATACACGTACAGTGGTATTGACCCAACCACCGACCAATACACGTACAGTGATATAGGAGTGTTGTAATGTCTAAGTTTTATGCTGTGTGAGGTTACTTTCAATTATAAAATATCACTCATAAAACAAATCATCTATATGTATACTTTGGCTGTAATACGAACGTATAATAATAACAACAACTTGTATTTTAAGAACCCGCCATGCACGTATAGTGTTGACCCACCCACCCATCCACACACGTACATTGGAATTTAAGATACACGTACATTATCATTGGTGATGACCCAACCTGCCCACCCATAGTACATTAGCACTGACCCACCCGCCCACCCATACACGTACATTGGCATTGGAAACTTTCAAGTGAAATGACTTTTGTAAATGGGTCGGATTGTCTTAGACAATATGGTATCATTACGACCCCCCCCTGGTGGTAATGGGACCTTGATCTTCAAAGACATTTGATATGGAATATAAAGCAGTGCAAGCTGTAGAAGAAGTTCCTTCTACAAATGCAAGACAAATTGTGTTTGCTGAGGGCATTGACAGACACTTCAGTTTGGAGGTATCAAAAGTCAGCAACTCCAACCTTCTCATGTACAAAGAGTGTAGGCACTTATACAAGATGACTACCCTAATAGGCAACATTTTTGTGAATATCATTACAATAAATGTGCTATAAATCCACAATTCTTATCTCCCATACTATTTACTGATGAAGCAGGGTTCAACCGGCATGGCATTTTTAACTTCCATAATACACACCATTGGGCAGATGAGAACCTGTACATCATACATTAGAAACAGCAAAATCACTTTTCATTGACTGTTTAGACAGGTATTGGATATTTGTTTGTCCAGTATTTTTACCAATTAGATAGAATGGACGAGCACTTACCTACAATTCCTTCAACAAGACAATGAATATCATGGAAGATGTGCTTCTATGTACTAATGTCTGTTAAGTGAATGTGGTTTATGCACGATAGTGCTCCCCCTCACTTAAATGTGAAATTAAAAAATAAATGGTCAAATTGGACAAAACAAAGAATTAAAAGTAAAGTTTTTTTTAATTATTTAAACTACTGATTGGTATGAAACTATTACATTTATCTCTCAGCCACTGTGGATGGTGTAGTGAATATAGGATTATCTTGATTATTTTGAACTTCATTGGTCTGCACCACAGCTTACAGTCTTTTAAAAAGTTTGTAGAAAATTTATTTTACTAGATTTTTAGACTTTTGAATATTACAACCTATTATCAAATTTTCAATTTAATTTTCCAATGGCAAAAGTCATTTTTTAATTTGTGGATCGTGTTGTGGGAACTGTGTGGATAGGTCACGGTTCACTGTCGGTGCCTTCTGTGACCTATCCCAGGCGTTCAACTCGGTCAGCATTGAGAAGCTATTACGGAGTGGCTGGGACAGCACTTGGCTGGTTTACTTTTTTTTCTACAAGTAGAGAACAGAAGTAGTGGTGAATTCGTGGGCTCAGAGTGGCTATGGAAAAATGGTCTTAGGAATCCCCCAGAGCTTAATACCGGGTTCTCTTGTTTTACTCGTTTACTGCAATGATCTTCCATTATAATATCCAAAGTGCATGTCCTGAAAAATGCAGACGATACGTCCATTGTAGCTTCCAACCATAATAAGATTTATCTGTCACAGATGATAACTGATACCCCTTGATCAGATTAATACTTGGTGTGATGTAAGTTATCTGAAAATTAATCCTTCAAAAACACAATTTTTAAATTCCCATCTAAACTACAGTACAACACCTCAATCTGATTTATCATATTTACCTCCTAATTTCAGTTAATCGTAGTTTCCTCCATAGTTTCTAATCAATTTCCTTTGCCATGAAATTGACTTCACTCTTTCTTGGCATCAGCAGATCAATTCTTCAATCCTTCGCCTGTGTAAAGCTTATTTAGCATTGCTGTTTTTGTCTTCATCCATGGGTCTTATTCATGATACAAGTTTACTTTGCATACTTCCACTGACTCATCTCCTATAGCCTCATATTTTGGAAAAGTTATATGGATGCACTAAGGGTTTTCAATGCAGAAAAGAGACATTAGACTTCTTTGTAGTTTGGGAACAAAGGAAACCTGTGAGCAACGCTTCAAAAGAACTCAAATTCATCCACTTCCTTCATTGTTTATCCTTCAGTGCCTCCTATTTGTCAAATCGCACTCCCATAGATTTTTTTGAATCATGGCGGATGTTCAAAAATTGTTAAGGTAAAAAGTAGTGTTTACTTACCAAATATTTTTACAGCAAATGTTTGATAGCTAACTTTGTTCATAACTAACTTTTTAATGTACATTTGTATGACAGTTATAATGCATTCAGCATCATTTTTATCTGATTTATAGTTTTTTATAGCATTTTCATCTGATAGTGCACTTAAATTGTGGCCACTAAGAAAAGTCTATCTACAAGAAAGTAAAATCTTTCTACATTGCCATTTTGTACTGGATCAAATCCCTTGAAAATTATATACATCTTGACCTATGTTTACGTTTAATATTTTTGTTGAACTCCTTGTGAACCATTGATTGTGAAGAGAAACTAATACCCTAAAAAGTAATACATTTTCCAACTGGACCCAAGAAAAAAAAACTAAACCGACAAGAACAGGACTTACGTTGTAACTTTTTAAAATGTTAAACCAGCGTCACTTTTTAAAGAGTGAACCTTTTGAGGTCAGATTTGTGGGTTTATGTTCTACTTCTAATGATCTTTAATTTGACATACCACTCAGTGCTCTCATTTAAGATTTTCTGGCTCCTTGTGGATCCGTCCCCCTGATATGACAGAAAAATCGTAGGTAGTTACTTCGAAAAGTAGATTTATAGATGCAGTAATGGTGTACCAAGTTTTATTGCTTTATCTATAATTGTTTAGAAATTATTAAGCCATTGCGTCTTAATACAAGTCTTCTACCAAAGCAAACGTTGCATGTGAGGTTGTTCTAGATGATTTAATAAATAAACTGTTAGGGTGTAAACCTGTACAGCCAGTAAAATGAATACTGCTTGGCCGAACTGGATCCTCAAACTTTGTATCTACAATTCAATAAATTGGCCTCTCTAGACTATGAACTGTTATGAAAAGTTTAGAAATACAAGTCTTATATTTTTTGCAGTGGCCAGTGAAGTGACCCTATCTGGAGGCCCCATTGTGCAACGAGTTCGCCTTCTAGAAGAAGTAGAGAATCCAGGCTACAACTCTGGCATCTTAGACAATGACCTGATAGAGTACTACCAGCTGTTGGCAGAGAAAGGGGATGTGCAAGCACAGGTTTGAACAATTACTGTTAGCTGTTTTATTATTTATTTGTATAAATCTATTAGATAGCACAAATTTGTAAACTTTCATTGAAACACAAAGTCTAACTAGATATTTAAATATTATATCCTTGATTTTATATTACGTACAATTGATACCTCGATTAATGGGAATATTTGTGCCAGTAATTTTGTTAGTGAAGTCTGTTGGTTTAAACTGCATTTTATTGACATGGAACTACACTTGCACTCTTAATTGGACCCTGAAACAGTTGAAAATTTAACATCGGATGAGAACGTGGCAAATAAACGATGTTGATGATGAATCCTTTCTTTGTGTATATAAAATCAGTGGTATCTTGCTATTCTATGCTATTAATATTGCAATAAAACAGCTGAATATATAAAACTCCTGTATTTCAATGTTCACAGCTTATCTAGCAGTGTCGAGTGAGAATATCGTGCAATATCATGTACGAATAGCAGTGTCATGTACGATTTCATGATGCGTTATATGGTCTGATCTGAATAAAGTGACCCTCACATCACACCATTGAACATCATCACACCTTCTAACATACTCCTACCACCAATAGAGAACCAAATCAGTATATTTAAATTTGTATAGATCATTAGTTCTCTTTCACCAGGCCATACCCCATAATCGTGTGGCCAAATAGCTTTGGTGTTATTTTCCTTGTGTTTAACAGTGAGTTTGGATGTTTTACAAGTGAAACAGAACATTTGAAAAGTGAATAGATGAATTTGAAGTTTAAGATAGTTCTGGATGCATTACAACTTTTTAAATATTTGAATTAATTTAATTAAAAAACAAACAAATGTGTCTACGGATTATAGATTCTTGGAACGTCATAAAGATACATTCTTCTAAATAATCTGAATCTTATTAGTATCAATGACAGAGAATTGAGGTTAAGGGGAAAAAGTAAATTTAGCATTACAATAAGATTTATTGAATAATTATTTGTAGGGAATAAGTTAAAAAATATTTTAAGAATCAATTATTTATAAACAATTTTAAACTTTTTTTAATTAGAAAGTTTAATTGAAAAGGATTTTTGATTTTAATTTAATCATGCGAGTTGATCAAATTGTCAGCTCAGTTGTACATGACAAACATGCACTTTATGACAACATTTCATAAGTGACATACAACTTTGTTAATCTATTGAATAACAATCCAAGAGTCAAGATTGTGTCGTTAAACCTTTATAATCATGAGACAACGTCAAGTTGAAACAGATCTTAAAACGGACATAACTATACAGTTGTCGAGTATTAAAAAATAAAACAAAATAAAACAAATAATAATAAAACAAAAACGAAGTGTAAAAGGACTACTTAAAAGCTAAATTACTTTTAACATTATAAAATGGCCCATCTAATAAAAAATTATTTACAAGAAATTTGAGTAAAGATCATTTGATGAACACAAAGTAGTGACTTATTAAAAATTTTTAAACTAACACTATCAAAACAATTTGGATTAGATTTAAGTGCATTACAAACATAACGTTGAGTTTTGACATAAATTGAGTTTCAGAATGTCACTACTCCTTTGGACCAATATCCGATTATTAGGTGTCGAATGAGGCAACTCAACCAACTAATAATCTTATATAACTTAGAACATCATCTTGTTTGTAAGCCATTGCCCACCAAATGTTTACCTTATTTTGTACTTACTCAAATCATTCCTTTATTTCAAAATATAATTAACTTACATAATTACATTTATACTTCTTTCATTAACTTCCCTGTGCATTGTTTACTTGCCAATGCCAAATGTTGCAGGAGATATCATTCTTCTTGTTTTCTTGGAATCTAAATTCTTGGTGGAGGCTGAACGTTTACCTCATTTAAGTCCTATAGGGACTGTCTTGCCCAAATCGTTAAGTAAGAATGTAGTTTTAGGAAATGTTCATTGTATTACGCTGCTATTTATTTATATGAAATTTAAACCCAATAAAGTATATGAAAAGATGTTGAAAGATTGCACATAGTAATGAATTAAAGCAAAATAGGTTAAAGTTGTCCGTACGTGTATTGGCTGGCGGGTGGGTCATCACCACTGTACGTGTATTGGCGGGCAGGTGGGTCATCACCACTGTACGTGTATGGGCGGGCAGGTGGGTCATCACCACTGTACGTGTATGGGCAGGCAGGTGGGCCAACACCACTGTACGTGTATGGGTGGGCAGGTGGGTCAACACCACTGTACGTGTATGGGCGGGCAGGTGGGTCAACACCACTGTACGTGTATGGGCAGACTGGTGGGTCAACACCACTGTACGTGTATGGGCGGGCAGGTGGGTCAACACCACTGTACGTGTATGGGCGGGCAGGTGGGTCAACCCCACTGTACATGTATGGGTGTGGGCAGGTGGGTCAACACCACTATACATGTATGGGTGGGCAGGTGGGTCAACACCACTGTACGTGTATGGGCGGGCAGGTGGGTCAACCCCACTGTACATGTATGGGCGGGCAGGTGGATCAACACCACTGTACGTGTATGGGCGGGCAGGTGGATCAACCCCACTGTACAAGTATGGGCGAGCCACTTAATAAATAAGCTGACTCCTGGTTCTGGAAGTGTGATTAATGGGAAGAGTGATTGTTTACATAAACATGTCAGTGGTGAAAGTTAAGAGCTAGTCAAGCCAAAGCTGAACAAGAGGGGTCCCGATTACAGGATAACTTTATGTACCATTATTGTTGCTTTCACTTTGCTAAATTTGCATACAATTATAATACTTTTATTACAATTTAATATTATTGTTTCTAGTTCAAATTTGTTTGTTGAATTTGTTTTCTTGTAGTTGTTTTATCTTTTATTGTCTATATTTGTCGAAAAATCCAAAATATTTGGTTTTAGATCTGTTGTGTTGCTGAGATATTTATATTTATTCAACGCAATTGTTATAATGTACAAACCTTCCATCCAAAAATTAAAAAACTCACCCCATAATTTATTTATTATTTATATATTTTACTTGCTTTTATGAGGCATTATCAATATTATAATATGTTTGTATACATTTCTTTTGAACCTTTTTTTAACACGATATACAGCTGTGTGAAAACTAGTTGTTTTTTGTTAAACTGGAAAATTATATAATGTATCAGTATTACTAAAATATTCTCTCAGATAGCTATAAGAAAGACGATTATTAGTATTGTACATTCAAATTTATTATTTAAATTAATTGAATTGAAGTATAAATCAATATGTTATGAGATTATGTAAAAACTCAATTTACGTTAAAGTTTTGTCAAATAAAACCAAACACTTTTTTGTTTAGAAAATTCAAAGTGAAATTTGTAGTTTAAGCATTACTACAAGACAATAAATGCACTTTCTAGGTGGGCCTTGGCCAGCTCCACTATCAAGGAGGACGTGGAGTTCCGCAAGATCCACAAAGGGCTTTGCACTATTTCATGCAAGCTGCTGATGCGGGCAACCCAATTGCTATGGCCTTTCTTGGCAAGGTAATGCATTTATAAATACAAACATTTGTGTCCAAACAATTTAGATTTTTTGTTGTAAGTAAAATTATAATTAAAGAGATAAAGTTAGAATTAAACTGTAAGCAATTCAAGGAAGTACAAGGAATAGCTGAAAATAATATTGCATAAAAAAAGAATAATTATTAAGTATTTTTATCTTTTTATTTCGTATTATTACAATAAAAACTAAGATAGGGGATGAAATTTGTGAAAGAGAATTTTTACTACAGAAATCATAGTTACCAGCAACATTGGTGTTACAAGTGTAAAGTGTCGAGGATTGAAGTGTAAGTTTATCAAATTAGGTTTCTTCTAGTTTTTATTGACATATCCAATATTCCATTCAGTTTCGGTCAGAATGTTGGTCTTACAATTCCCCAATTCATTATCAGGTACTTTAGAATAACAAATTTCAGATGTTTCAAGTATTGTTTACTGAACAATATTATGCAAGGGTTTCTGATTTTATAGTTGATGGGGACATAAAGAATCTTGTAATAAGAAATAGTATAAGTGGGTTTTATCGCAGCTACATGTTTATTTCAGTGCATTTCAACACTCTTTTTAATCTGGGTAAGTAAAGAAGAGGGTTTAAATTATTAAATTATAAGGTGATGTATACTGTTTTCTCTAGGCCTTAGTTCATAAGAAGTGGCGTAGCTAAGGGGTTAAGGCACTGGCTTGCAAAGTGGTTGTTCCAGGTTCGATTCCTGGTGGAATACTAATCAAATCAAATCAAATCAAAAATTCTTTATTTGTGTTGTACTATACATACAGAAATAGTGTCATATCTAATTTCGCTAAGATTAATACATATATATATATATATACATACATACACATACATATATACATACACACACACATATACACATACATACACACATTATATTCGTTTCCACTTCACTGTTACATATTATCATACATCATTTAATCAATTGATAGCTAAATACTAATTTAGCATTATTAAACTAGTATGTTACATTATTCTATGTTAATTTATATTTAAATATTAACCATACTCAAGTATAAAATACTCGTTTCCATTAACATTGAATAGATATTACCAAACTTGCATGAATGTATAGTAGCCTATTCAAAAAAGAAAAATTGACCATTCAATCAAAAACTGTCTTTAATCGTTTTTCCAAAACTCAGCTATTGAGTAACAACTCTTCTTCAGAAGAAATTCTTTAAGTGTTTTTTTAAAAGAAGTGCTATTTATCTGATTTTTTACAGTAATTGGTAAGTGATTAAAAAATTTAACTCCCATATGAGATGCTTTTTTTGTATAGAAACTAAGATTATGTTGGGAGGTGTCAAATTGGTTCCGGTTCCGAGTGTTATAAGAATGAATGTTACTCCTTAAAATAAAATTTTGTAATTGATCGTTTACTCTAACTATGCAGTCAAGTATGTACTGGTCATATACGGTTAGGATATCCAAACGCGAAAAACAATTCTTTACTGAAGTATCATATTCTAATTTCAACATTATTCTAATTGCCTTTTTTTGAAGAATTAAAATGTGATCAAGGTTTCTCTTTGAAGTCCCCCCATAAACTGCAAGACCGTATGATATATGTGAATGGATGTGAGCGAAATAAATCGATTTTAATGTATCTAGTTCACAGAACAAGGACATTCTTTTTAAAATATATAACCCTGAAGAAATTTTTTTTGTTATACATTGTATATGGCTGTCCCAACTAAGATTGCTGTCAATTGATAACCCTAAAAACCTTGTGCAGTTAATTTGTTCGATTTCTTTAGAAATAGAAAAAGTAGAATTTTCATTATTTTGCCTTGTGGAGAAAGTCATATATTTAGTTTTGCTAAGATTTAAAAACAAAGTATTTTCATGAAAATAGGTTTGAATGCTTTCAATTTGTTTTTTACATGCTACCTCCAAGTCTCTATAGTTTTTGGCTGATGTAATTAAGTTGGAGTCATCAGCATACAATACTAACTGGCTTTTGGTACCATTTAATTTTTTTAACGTTATTGGCATTCCTTGGATATAACATATAAATAATAGAGGTCCAAGGATTGAGCCTTGTGGGACACCGTGTTTTATTTTTAAAACCTCTGATTTATATATCATTACTTTATCGCCCTCTATGGATTTAATTTCAACATACTGAGTTCTGTCCGTAAGATATGATCTGAACCAATTTAAACCGAGCTGTGATATTCCTAACATTTTTAGTTTCATTAAGAGTATTTCATGTGATATGCTATCGAAAGCTTTTGTCAAATCCATGTAAATTCCAGCAACTTTCTCGCCTCTATCCAATGAATCAATAATACTTTCTGAGAACTCTATCAAAGCCGTCATTACTGATCTACCTTTACGAAACCCGTGTTGTTCTGTGTCAAATAAATTGTTGTTTTGCAAATGTTTAACCAATCTGTTGTACATTACCCTCTCATATATTTTAGATATAGAAGGGAGTAAGGATACAGGACGATAACTACCCAGTTCTGATTTTTCTCCCTTTTTAAAAATAGGAACTACTTTAGAGAATTTTAGATTTTCAGGAAAAATTCCAGTTATGATTGAGCTATTAATTAAGTGTACTAATGGTTTTAATAAAGGTTTTGCAACATATTTAATTAGTTTAAGAGGAATATTATCATGACCACTAGAAAGCTTATTTTTCAAAGATGAAATTATTTTTTCGATTTCATGTTCTGTCACTGGTTGACACCTAAATGGATTCGAAATTGGGTTCAGACGAGTATTATTCTGCAGTTTTTGTAATAAGTTGTTAATCTCAGGTGCTTTATGAACCAGTTCTTCAATTACCCCTATAAAATAATTGTTGAATGCATTGCTAATTTTCGGAGGATCAGAAATTACATTATTATTAACTTTAAGGGGATGAGTTGAATAGTGCAAATTTGTTCCATTTTTGCCCGTTTCTTTGTTTATAATTTCCCAAGTTTTTTTACAAATATTATTAGAATTTCTAATTTGTTCATTATAAAAGTTTTTTTTTGCTTCCACCAATCTTTTTTTGTAGTCATTATTCTTTGACTTACAGTAGTTTAATAACTCAGCATTCCCAGTATGTTTAGCATGTTTTGTCAAATCAGAAATTTCTTTTTTTTCCAATATTAGGTCATTATTAATCCAGTTACCTCCCTTTTTGCTTGCATTCATTTTTACCTTTTTCACATTAAAAACTAAATTAAAATTATACAAAAAAATGTTGTCAAATGTCTTAAATTTATCCTCCACATCTGCAAAAAATATAGGCAACCAATTCTCCCTAGACAGTAAATTACGAAAAGTATTCATATTTTGTACAGAAAAATCCCTACATTCTACAAACTGATAGTTTGTTTTATTCTCCCTCTTAGTTGGCAAATTCAATTCTGCAATCTGACCATCATGGTCAGATAATGCTGTGACTAAACCAGTAACTTCAAATTTTGATTTATCTATATTAGTTATAATGTTATCAATCGCTGTTGAAGTTGTCAAAGTGACCCTAGTTGGAAAGTCTACTAAGCATTGAAATCCATTGCATTGCAGTATATTTTTAAACACTAAAATATCATTTGTAAAAGTTAAAACATCAAAATTGAAATCACCTGCAATTATAATTTTATATTGTTCCTTTAGAGAAACCAAAATCTCCATTAGTTTATCAAATCGTTTTAAGAATTCTGAGTTTTGCAATTGAGGCTTTCTATACATTCCAACAACCAAAAAGCAAAAATTATTTATTCTATACTTAGCTACACAGCATTCAAAAAGTTTGTCTTCATTTAGTTCCTCAACTCTTGACAAGTTTAACGGTTTTGATTTCAAACTCTTCTCCGACAGAATCACCACACCCCCACCTGAGGTGGTAGTTCGACTATACATAGATGTGACAACATAGTTATTTAAGTTAAATCTTTCTAAATCACAGGTTTTCATGTTATGTTCAGTTAAAATTTTGATATTAGGGGTTATTTCTTCTAGTATTATTTCTAACGATTCCTTCCGAGAATCTAAGTGCTGAATATTTTGATGACAAATTTTTAGTTTTGAAAACGGATTATTATTTGCATTATCTATTTTGAATGTCCTGGAGCTTATTTGTAAATTTAAATCGGTTTGAGGAGATCTGTCGTTGAAGAGTTTAAATTACAGTGATTTTCTCGAGATCTATTGTTTAAGTGTGTCTTTGTTAGGTATGTGTTATCTAAGTATGTTTGTGTAAGTCCCTTACTGTCTAAGTGTGCTAGTGTAATTTGTGCATTAAGTTCATTTATTAGTGGTGAATTCTGTGTGTCTTGTATGCGTGCCGGCGTCTTCAGCGTAGTAGTGATATCTGACATTTCATTGTTGAGAGGACTGCTTTTGGAAAATGGTAGTATTGGTGTTTTAGAATTTCCAGGCGTCAAGTTTCTTGGAGGTGGCCGAGCTTTCGTTTTCATTTCCCATTCATTGATGGCAGTTTTTAGAGAGTCAACAAATTGGTCATGTGGTAGTCCATTATGTAATATTCTCTCTGACTGTTCATAGTCCGAAACTATGACAATGGTTGCTCCAGTTTGACTATGCAGTTCTTTAATATTTCTGATGAACTGGTTCGGTTGGATTAAGTCGTGGACACAGCCCATAGGTGAACATATGAGCGTCTTAAAGCCACCAGAACTGAAACTGTCTACAAGCTGTGTAAAGGCTGCATCATAGTCTGTTTGTGTTGGTTTTCAATTGTATGTAGTCTTAGTTACAAGGCTAAAAACTGTAGCACCAAAATCACCCTCTCTTTGTCTTGTCAACCTTGAAGAGATGTAGTCTGTAATCTTTGGTCTGCCAAACTTAGTCCTAAAATGTACAGCAACTCCTGCCGTCATGTGCCTTGGATTATTGAAGTCTTCTGAGATGGCATGTGCAAACGCTACCGATGGGTCACCTCTCAATTCATCTATCACTGTCTTCATATTTGTTTCAATAACACTAATTGTTCCCTTCTTGTATTGTCCAGTGCTACTCAACTCTGTCAAATTAGAAGTGTTTGTTTTAGGCATTTCAGCTTGAAGTATTTCTCTTATCATTTCCACAATCCTGGCCTTACCCCTCCTGTTGAAATGCAATCCATGTGATGTGAAGAGATGGCGAGGAAGGGTATGTAAAGGAAGAATAACTACATTCGGTTGTTTTTTAGCCAGAGTTTCAAGATTTGCATTGACTTTAGCTATCTCAAAGTCATGTCTTGGCGTGTCGTATCGCATGGGCAAGGTGGCAAGAATTAGATTTGTGTGCTTTGTATCTGCAATTAATTTTTCCATGTTATCCATGAGATTATTTGGTTCACAATAGCCCATGTTGTTTGTTCCGCCTAGAACTAATAGGTAGTCCTTCCTACTAAAACTGTCACTTAGCTCCTTCACATTTGCCACTACACTTTCAAATTTTGCTCCAGGTTTTACAAAGGCACAGACATTGATAGAAGTCTTTTGTCCAATCATGTTACTAAGATTCCTGCCGTGGCTGTCACTTAGAAGCAGAAGTTTTTTGTTTATTTTGAAGCCATGTGAAGTACATGTATATTATATTCCACCAGCTTAATACACATGGCTTCAATGTATATTAAGTACATTGAAGCCATGTGAAGCTATTAGTCCCAGGTTATGTGCAAGAGAGAGTTCTTCAGTCTTTAACATGAGTAATAATTCTCTATTTTTTTTTTCTAGCATATAAACATCAGATGAAAAATTCCTTGAGAAAATAGCCAGCACTCTTTTTAAGGTTTTGAATCAATTAAATCAAAGTACCGATAAGTTTGTATAACACCAATAGGCAGACCTACCTGAACTTATATTTTCAGTTAAACACATGTTTGTGAATGAGATGAGAAAGTTAAAATTGACCAGAAAAAAGAAACTATTGAGAAAATAATACTCATTCTACGGATCCCATCAAAAGTATACATCTTTTGTCAATATCCACGCATACTGGAGGAAAATTCTGTGGTCAGAAAACAGACAAAGTGCTGGAATTACCAGCTGTAGCTGAAAAATAGGCGGTAGGTATACCAGGAGTCTATAAAGTCTGGGTACAGGTTAATATTTAATAAACCATAGCAGATAACATCTATAAACTTTGCAAAGTGTTATATGGCTTTGTTAATTATCTTTCCTTGCTATAACCGTGACATGACTACCATGGGGGATGGCCCACATAGGAAGTCATACAAGTCTTAAATTTAAGGATTGGTCGAGTGATACCTCATTTTAAAAAACTCACTTAATAGAGTTGAATGCCACAATCCGCATCTCAGTACGACGAACTAGTCATTATTGATCGATTAGGCAGCGCATAATGTACTTCACAATGTGTACCTCTTCTTCTATTTGTGCATTATCAATCAATAATCACTGTAGTAACAAGCCGAGCACAACACACAATGACAAACTGAGCTAGTGAGCTGTGGCCACATAGCATAATAAATGTGCAAGGATAGAGATGGACGGAAATAGGTCACTAACTTCATTCACATGCTGACGGACTCGTAGTTTACTTAGTTTTCGTGCTGGTAGGTATCAACAAACTGTTATTCATATATGATACAGTACTTTTAATTCAAATAAATTGTACTGGATAATTGGCAATCCAGATATGTTGAGTTAGGATAAATGCAGTTCTACTGTATATCTGTAACATGGTTAACTCTACGATAGGTGCTTATTAATTAATATACTTAGTCGATTATCCAGTATATCCCACCTCCCCTCTTCTTATAATTGATATTATTGTCCCTGGATGTGAAGCAAATATAAAAAGTGCTTCGTCCATTTCTTTTTAGTTTAGTAAATATTTTGACTTTAAACAAAATTGAGATTTGTATGCATTGTTTGTTGTGAACGCTATGTTAGTAAAAATCTTAAAAGTATGTTGTATATCTCAGCTGTTAGTTTTACAGCTATTGAATTTTGTAGCTGAATCAAAATATTAAATGTGGCACTTAACTTAGATACTTAGTAGCTGTGGATTTAACAAAAATTTCAAAATTGTCAATTTTGCTCAAGGTTGTCAAGATTAGTTTCACCAAACGTGGTTTTCGTATTTACTTGAGAAGGGCCTATTGGAGAAGCTAGAATTCACTTCTACTTATTGTGATGGATGTGTGATTCATTGACAGCCTGCTGTGTTTGGACAGTTGCTGTTAGCAAGTTTTACTCTTTAAAACAGCAACTATAGCTGATTCTTATCAACTTTTTTAACTCTTAAAGATAATTAATTAATGTTGTACAAATTATGTTAATTTTTCTTGGTTTGGAGTTATTCAATGAGCTATTTTCCCCTTTTTAATATATTTTATTAACTAGCTTACTATGGGTTTTTTTTAAATTAAAAATTATTTGAATTTTACATTGTAAAATGTTATTACAATATGCGTACAAATATCACTGTGATGGTACAAACTGATTTTGATAAACTCTGTTTACCATCCGCAAATCAAAGAAATTCACAAGGGATTGAAACATTCGTGACATGTTCTTTTTAATTTAATTTTTAATGTAATTTATTTTTATTCTATCATTTAATTATCTTAACAGTAGACAGAAATCAGACTCACACAGCCATTCAACAAATTCATTATCACTTTCAAACAAAATAATTTGATTAGAGTGTGATTAAAGTTAATTTAATGTGACAGATCTACTTGGAAGGCAGTGAAGCTGTTAAACAAGACAATGATACAGCATTCAAATACTTCAAAAAGGCAGCGGATATGGGCAACCCAGTCGGGCAGAGTGGACTGGGAATGATGTACCTTCATGGCAAAGGGGTGGACAAAGACTACCATAAGGCGTG
The DNA here is from genome assembly GCA_035578905.1 of Stictocephala bisonia. Lineage (NCBI taxonomy): Eukaryota > Metazoa > Arthropoda > Insecta > Hemiptera > Membracidae > Stictocephala > Stictocephala bisonia. Next base: position 120,339 of record JAQJVL010001721.1, on the reverse strand, counting down.
GAAGTACTTTTCTGCAGCAGCTGAGCAAGGCTGGGTCGACGGACAACTGCAACTTGGCATCATGTACTTCAGTTAGTACTTATTTTTTTCTTTGTCAGCAAAAAGAAAAGTGATTCATATTTTTTATTTTTTCCAGTAAGACCTCAATGCCGGAGCCTATCCATTTAAAAAATACTCACCAGTAACATATAATTAGAAAATTGCTTTTAATCATATTTCAATGAGTTTTGAATTTGATATAATTTATGTTTGTAAAATGCAGTACTGAGATATTTGACCTTTTTTATTTCATGTTCATAGAATTTCCAACTAAAATATAAATAAACAAATTGATTAAGTAATTATAAATTTAAATAAATAGCCCGCTTAATATAGTAAATTGGGTGTGAGTAAATGAGTCAAACAAATCTATGGCCAGTTTCACCAACTCTCGTTAAATTTGCACTGGACATGGATAGTTTGATCACAGTTAGTTGCAATATTTAGACATGATTAATATAATTGTTTCATCCTTGATATTTTCTTTAAATTTAACTACAATCATTTAACTTAATGTAATATAACCATATGTAATTTCGAGATACATATGGTTGTGCATCTATCAAATGGGCAACAGTTCACGCATAGTTCTGTAGGCTCATGTCACCTCGTGAGTGAAGTTAACAAAAAATACTGATTGGCTCTCTGTTGTGAGAAGAATAAGCTAGCTTGGCTATGTTCTTTATCAGTAAAATGATATTCCATTCAAGTGTTTTACAGTAAAGGCTGAATGCAGTGTTAAAAATTCAATGAAATATCAAATTTAACACTGATTTTTTTTTTTCATTTTTTGACTATAGTAAAAGTAAAAAGAGAAAGACGCTGTAATTTCAAAGCTGAAAAAAAACACTATTACTATACAAAATAAGAGAATTAAAAACATAATAACATAAAATTTTAGACTGGTCAACACTTGTTCAGTCGGATTATATAGAAATTTGTTGGATATTTTTGGGCATCTACAACTTTAGAAACTAATTTCACAACAACCACTTCCTTTGATAATCTATGTTGTGAAATAAACTGGATATCACTGAGGCTATTTAATTTATCTTACCTAAAATGTTCGTATACCTAACAAATTCTGAGTCAAATTCTTCCATTATACATAAATTAGCTATAAAAACTGATGAGCACTACCAAAATATTGAAGAAATGAGATGAGGTTTAGATAACCTATAAGGTTGTCAATGTTGAAAACTTAATTAAGTTGGTTTTAATTATTTGAAGACAGGTTTAGAGTCAATGTTAATTGACTGCTATTATTTAAAGAATAAACAACTAAACATCTCTAAAACTCTATGTAATTGGTGCTGGTGAAAAATTAATTAAAAATATGGTTAAAGTACCTGTATGTATAATATGGTTAAACCTGTATGTATAATTTGAGCGAAAGAAAAACATTTTATTTATTGAAACAAATTATGATAGTTTGCATTTTATTTTAATGACTTTAAACTAAAAAAAGTAATTAATTAATATAAAAAGTTACTGTATTTTGGTTACATAAGAGCACGTGGTGTGCTTTTACGAATTGAAACGTATTTACTCACACATGTTTATGATTTACTTGTATAAAGTACTGTGACACATATTATTTATAAAAATCACATTAAGATAAAAATAAACCCTTTTTTCATAAAGATTGTAAACTACTTTAGCGCAAGTTATTGTAGTGGATCTTGAATACAGCAAGTATCACTACGCTTGTGAACGTTTGAACCTGCACCTGCACATCTGGTTTGGCATTGATTGGTGCTGCTCTTATCAGCCACCTGTCAATCACTAATATAAACACTGTTGGTTAACTGCTATTACAACTTTGCAATTTACAGTTCTCTGTCAGTCATGCTTTTATTTATTGCACATATCATCACTAACCTGAAGTATACCTTTGTATACATATACAATCGCTATAATATATTATAACTCTGTTATATATTGATATGTAAATTAATTTATGAACTTTAAAAATGGTTTTGAGTGTACAAAATCATTTCAAATTTTGCATTGGTGATAAAGTATTTGCTAAATTAAAAGGTCACCCTCACTGGCCTGCTTATATCAACACTATCGATGCAAATAATAAATCACCTAAGTATAACGTAATTTTTTATGAAACAAGAGAAACTGTATGTGTTAAAGATATTAACACGTGTTTATTTTCTGAAAATAAAGCTTGTTTTTCTAATTCTAAAACAAAAAATATAAAATTTGGAATTGCATGAAAGAAATTGAACATAGTTTCAATATTTTGAATGAAAATAAAGTTCAGTTTCTAAATCCCATAACAACAGCAGCCATAGGAATTTTAACTGACTACAAAGAACACATCCCAACTAGTGAAATAGAGGGAAAGCATTTTATATTTATTCATATGAATAACTCGTCTAGTATTCAACACGGAGGATCTGGAACTCATTGGAGCCTCATTTTGTGGGACAGGACTCAGGGATGTTTTCTATCATTTTTATTCTTTGGGCAACCTTAATGTCAAGCATGCTTTGATAATTGCTAACAGGTTCAACAACAGAGACATGTCATAAATGTTAAGACACCTTAACAGTTCAACGGTTTTGACTGTGGCATTCATATGATTTTGAATGCAAAAGCAACCCTGTATGGAATCATGTCAAACATAGTTTTGGAAGAAATTCTTCCCAGCTTCTCAGAATTTGATATTATAACAATAAGAGATCAACTTGCATTGATTGTACACAAAAACCAGTATGTAAATATTAAGACTGAAACATTGCAGGATTTTTTTTTATCTGGCAGCAATAAATTTAAGAACAAACAAGTACTAAATATACAAAGAACTAATGGATCATATTTCAAAATGAAAAGTAATAAGACCTCCTAACATGATAAAATAAAAATACTGCTAGAGACCTCAACAAATATGCAATGGACAGTGCAAAAAAACAAAACAATAAAAAGTGAATGAGAGCAAAATCCTCAGTTTGAACAAACTGCATCATTACAGAACCGTTATATATATCTAAATAACTCAAATGAGATGGATAACGAAACTGATTCAGATATTGTGATTGAAACTGAACCTAGCTTCGTTAAGCACATGAAACTGAATGCAATTCAGAATTCTTTAAGAGTAATATACGTGCCAGTAAAAGGCATACACTTTCTAGGGGAAATAACTTAATGACTCATTATAATGAGGACGAAGTCCCGTTTAAAAAATTATCTGGCACAGTGCAAGTTCATGTCTATCCTGACAGTCATGGGAAAAATTTTCACAATCACTTACAATCTAATTTACCAAACAATTACAAGATTTTAATAAATACATCACCTGGTGCTCCCTTGAAACATGTAATAAAAAACATTGAAAGCGGTACACGTTCATTAAATAGTGATGACATTGTGGTTGTTATTGCAGGATCAAACGATGTAAAAGATATGATTTCTAAAAACCTCAATCCATGTTCATTAATTCCTAAAACTATCCATCAATTTGTCCAAAAATATAACAGGATAAATTTTGTCCTCTTCCTCAGAGATTTGATTTAAATTTTAATCACAGAATAAATTGTGATATTCAAAAAATTAATGAAGCAATATACAGCTGTCAGAAGTTTAAAGTCGCTGATATATCATGTTTAAGATTTCATTTTACTTCCCATGGACAGCATCTGAACAGGACTAGTAAGATGGTATTGACAAATAAAATAAAAAAAGTTATGATGGATGAAACATTTGTTAAATACCAAGGATGTGCTAAAAACGTACAGGTTGTTGAAAAACATATGAATAGTGGAAGACCACCTCAATAATGAAAAGATCGGGTTTTCTCATTGTATTTCCACTGAACTTAATCATGAGAAAAACATGAGCACAGGTGTAGTCCGTGTGTTTAAGAAGAAAATTGGCAAACCCAACATGTCTGACTACTGTAGTGATAATTTAACTTGCCAGAGAACTACCGATGGTGCATTTATTTATGGTTTAGTGACCAAACTGAAATATGATCTGAAACCATCTGTGGAGAGTTACAACAAAGCCTTCTCTGGACTGATTGAAGATTTTAAGAAGAAAAATCTACAACATTTTTTTTGTTCTCCAATGGGATGTTTCAGAGACAAGATTTCTCCACGTGTTTTTGCAAAGAACATTGTTAATTTTCAACAGTCTACAGGTGCTAATGTCACAGTCTTAAATTATCATGAAGAGGGACTAGCAAGGAGAGGACTGTTATCTTATGCTTTCTCGGGAGAGAAAATCTGTAATGAGAGCTTAAAACTTACCGAGTCACTACCATGTGTTACTATTGGTTCTAATTTGAATTCTGTAGTTCAGTCTATCCCAATCTCAGAAAGCTCAGATAACGTGTTATCAGAGATTTCTTCTCTCGTTGATTTCCCTAACTTAACTGTAGGTGTAAGGTCGCAACAAGTGGCTCAGGGTAATTTGGAGCATTGCTTGGCTTTGCAGACTGGGGTAAAAGATAACCCAAATTTAACATTAAATATACTACCTCCTTTAACAAAGTCTTCCCCCTTAAAAAAACTTGTTCATTTTGCCTCAGGATATAACATAAATAAAAAAAAATATAGACCCACAATAAGAGATAACAGCCAGTACTTAACAGTTAATATGGGGGAATCTAAGAACCATTTAAACATTTTGCCATTTAAATATTAGACACCTACCATCCAGAATCGATTCCTTAAAAATTACAGTAGATGAATTGAATCCAGATTTAATTGTTTTAAATGAACACAAAATGACAGAACTAGAGCTTAAGAAGGTTTAATTTTGATAACTACTGCATTCACACATCTTTTTCACGGACAACAGCCGGTGGTGGGTGTATTGATTCTAGGCAAAAATAATTTTAAATATAAAAAAATCAATTTGTTGTAGCTAATAGTATTGTTTGTGAAAGGGAGTTTGAGTGTTGTCTCACTGAATATAATTGTCATAACTTAAAGTTCTTGCTAGTTGAAATATATTGATCCCCTAGTTCAAAAAAGCAATTTTTCTAGAAAAGCTAAATATTTTATTAAATATATTGGTTAAAATATTTGGGAACATCATTATTGTGGGTAACATAAACATTGATGTATTAAATTTTTCTAACAGCAAAATATTGAACGATGTACTGCAAAGATATAAAATGAGGTATCTTGTTAACTTTCATACCCGAGTTACAAGTACGTCACAGACCGTCTTGGACAATGTATTAACTAATATTGATATGTATAAGTTTAAAGTGATTGGTATAGGTACACAAATATCTGATCATGATGGATTATTAATAAATAGATTTTGAGTATTCTGACAATATTTTTATTAGAAACACCATGTCTAAGAATGATAACAAAACTGTAACTAAAACACAAAGAGATTTCAATGAGAACAATTTAGTTTTGTTTGTTAAATTTTTAAGTAGAGAGGACTTGTTAGACATTTATATGGCTACTGTTGAAAAGAAATATGATAGTTTTCATTAAATTTTTATGTTCTATTTTGACACATGCTTTCCTAAAATAAAAAGACTCAGCAAAGCTAAAAATAAATCTTGGATATCACAAGATCTAAAGTTTGAAAAATCTAGAATTGTGCAGTTGTAGGAACCACAAATTATATGGAAATGTTACATTGAATTAAAAATTTAAACAAGGTTTTTAGAAAAAATGTAATTGCTACTAAAAGAAAGTATTTTGAAAATAAAATAAATAAAACAAGCAGTGTATCTAAGACTACTTGGCAAATTCTTAATACTAAAATCTCAAATAAGAAACAAGTTTTGATAACATAGAAATTGAATTAGATGGTAAACTTGTTACTGAACCTAATGAGATAAGTTGCGTTTTCAATAACTATTTTAACAACTATGTGAACTCATCAATACTTTTGGTATTGGTATTTGGAGAGGTCTTGGTACAGAATCGGGGTACACCTGTCAATGGAACTTGTTTTAGCTCTGCTTGCCTTCCAGGGACAACATTTTTTTCAGGCCTGTTACAGACGAGGAAATTTTGAAAATGCTGAGTTCTTTTTATAATAAATTAACAGCTGGGATTGACGAAATATCCATGCTTGTACTGAAGTATGCCAAAAATCAATTATTCTTGGTGGACAGGCTGGGGGACAATCATCATTACAACACTCGATTTAGAAATGAAATTTCCGTCAATGCTCACAAACTAGTTTTTTAATAAAAAAAGCATCTTGTGCAGGAAAGAGATTTTTAGAAAAATTTCCAGCTGAGATAAGAGGTGTTGATGAGCTTAAGAAATTTAAAAACAACAAAAACATTTTTAATTTCAAAACCTTTGTCAGTTTTGATGAATTGTAAGTTTCCCTTTTTCTACTTATTCCCACTTATTTTGTCTCATGTTATATTATATTTTTAGTTTAGATTTACTGATGCCATTCAATGTATGCTACTGTGTACTTTATGAATAGTTATTTTCAATTCAATTACGCAACATATTTGTTATACAATGTAAGAAAAAATATTATTGTGTGATTGATGTTAATAAATCATGTTTTATATCTTCAGAATGTAGACTATCACGCAGGATTCAGTATCCTATATTCCTTTGTAAGTTATCTGGTCTGAGTATGCATGGTTTACTGAAATGTTTTTTAGTTGTATAGTAAACCCTCTCATATCCAGACCTCTTATAACCGAATCTTCTGATATCCGGACCGGTCCTAAGAAAAAAAGTTCATTATTCTGAATGCTGGAGGAAGTGAGGAAATATCTTTAGCTCAGGTTGTACAAAATACTATATTTTAGTCGAGTAATACTGCCTGATTCTGCGAAATCCCTGTCATCTGGTGCACTAATAATTTTATCATAGACATTTTTCTAGAAATTTGTGGCGATAGAACGAGCCATGGCAGACAAATACAGCTTGAAGCAGTTCTATCTATCCATCACTAGGTTGTGGTACGCTTTTCCTTACGAAACGGCAACTTAAACAAATGTCAGGCTTGCTTATCGCTGCTTATTGTTTAGTATAGTGATTAGGTTTTGGTTAAAGTGTAATTCATTTTAGCATCTGATTTCCAGATTTTTCTTTATACGGATTGCCTGGTATCACATTTATCCAGACATTAGAGGTTTTATTATAGTTATCTTGTTAAGTATAAATGCATGAATTGTTAAACATATTACTTGTTTGCTATTTTTATTTTTAAACTGTTTATAGCTTAGTATTTCCCCCACATTTGTTGCCATTACTTTTGTTATTGCTTCGTAATTTAAACAACTATGTGTCTGTGTAACCCATTACTTATTGTACAGATGGTTTGGGAACACGTAGAGACTACAAGCTGGCCAATAAGTACTTCAACCAGGCGTCACAGTCAGGCCATGTGTTGGCATTCTACAACTTAGCTCAGATGCATGCTACTGGCACAGGAATGATGCGTTCATGCACCACAGCTGTTGAGGTACATTCTGGCACTTGATACGGAACAAATTAAATAGTGAATAGGATTATAGTAACCGTAGCTAAGGCGCCACACACACTTTTAACGTGCTATCTCATTACAACAAACTAATTACTGTTGATAAAACTTTGCTATTGTTATTAATTGAAATCAACTTGGACCTCTTTGTGGAGATTATCTTTTATCGTGACTGTCCTGTGTTTTCTTCAATTTAAAATTTGTAGTAATTTATTGCCTCTAAAGATAGAAGTAAATTCTAAAATTGTTGAATGAAGGTGTGGGATTGTTGTTACAGCTGTTCAAAAATGTAGCTGAGAGGGGTAAGTGGGGAGAGAAGCTGATGGAGGCCCACCAACACTACAGAGAGCTGAGATATAATGAAGCGTACTTAACTTACTCATTACTGGCGGAACTGGGCTACGAGGTGGCTCAAAGCAACGCAGCATTTATGTTGGACAGAGGTAATTAAGTAAAAGGGAGGTTACATTGCAACATAACCGACCATCAGTGCATGCTTGCTGAGACTCATTCTTATTGTTGCTAGATTGTTTATTATATTATATTTTTTATAGTTTAAACTTTACAGTATTGTGCGAATTAATGGAATCACTGTGAAATTTTTCAATATTCACAGTTGGCAACACTACCTACACAGTTGACAGCTGACCAAGCATTGAAAACATAACCTTACTTTTCTCTGCCTTTAGTTTGAGTGTGTTTTAAGTCATTTCTTACCAAGCTTGTGTTGTTTTTGGGTTTTTTGTACTATTTTGTGTTGTTGTTGGTAACTAGTGAGTTTGTTTTAGTTTTATTCCAACATGGATATTATGCCTAGGAAGCGTGAAAAGGTTGTCACGTTGAGTGAACACACTACTATGTCACAAAGAGAGATTGCTAGAACGTGTGGAGTGAGTCAGGGGGTAGTAAGCAAAATTGTGAAGCGTAAACGAGAAACGGGATCAGTGGATGTGAAAAGGTTAGGAAAATGTGGAAGAAAGAGAAAAACAACACCAGCAGATGATAGATTTTTACTTTGAAAGAGCAAATTGGACCCAAGAAAATCAAGCCAAGACCTACAACAAGATCTAGCAGCATCAGGTATAGTGATTCATGACTCAACTGTTCGTAAAAGACTTTTGGAGAGTGGTAGAAGGGCAATTCGTCCACAGAAAAAACAGCTTCTAACTGAACGAATGAAGAAACAAAGGCTACTGTTGGCCAAAAAATACTCTAATTGGACTGTAGGCGACTGGAAAAAAGTCCTATTTACAGATGAAACCCACTTTATAGTTCAGGGACAGCGGTCGAAATTCGTCAGGAAGTCTGACAATGAAAAGCTTACACCATCTCATATTGATCAAACCGTAAAACATCCAGTCAAGAAAATGTTTTGGGGATGTTTTTCATACATGGGGGTTGGATCTTTGGTGCCAATTGAAGGCATGATGAACAGCCAAAAATACAAATCCATGTTGGAAAAGTGTTTGGACAAACAACTCCAAAAATGTCAACCCCAAGGAGGAGCGATTCTTCAACAGGACTCTGCTCCCTGTCACAAATCAAAAGGAAATGATGGCATTTTTCAAAAATAAGAAGATTAATGTTTTAGATTGGCCCGGTAATTCGCCCGACCTCAACCCCATTGAAAATTTATGGGCCATTTGCAAAGCTAGACTGCGAAAAGCGACTGTACCACTAAAATAAAGATGATAGAAGCAGTCATTCAGGTTTGGTATAGAGATGAAAGGATATCTGACAACTGCCTGCCAGAAACTCATAGAATCTATGACAAAACGGGTAAAAGCAGTAATTGCTGCCAAAGGGGGACATATTTCCTACTGAATGATGTAAGTTTACCTTTATAGTTTTGTCAAAATATAATTTTTTACTAAATAAACTGTTTTTTCATTAAAACAGCCTATGATTCCATTAATTCGCACAATACTGTACTAAAACAATTTTTCCTTATGAATGTTGTTAACTAATGTCTCGTTTGGTATATACAGGGAGTGGCAGAATAACCTGATGATTTTTAATCATGTATAATCGGGCAGGCTTGTGAAGGGGGGTGGTGAACAGTGGCATATTTTCAAGGCCATGGGATGCCATTTTAGTAGCCTTAGAGCAGTGGTCCAGGGTACTCCGTGAATTTGTTGTTGAGATGTATTTTAAAAGTGGTGGTTCTGTTATTGTTTCACAATGATGGTTTCATAGGCATTTTAATTTGTCTAAAAAAGACATCAATTAAAAAAAAGAAACAATAACAAAATGTTAAACATTATTTTAATAAAAAAAAGGCATGGTATCATTATTTTAATAACAAAATTCAAAACATTATTGGCTGACATTAATAATGGGTATGGTTAAAATATTCTGATTTAATTAAATGGGTACAAATTTATAACAAATATGTTTGACGCAATAGCGCTGTTGTATCTCAGTAGATACAACAATCAGTACAAGTCTTTAAAAAGTCATTATTTTTGCCACAAGTTGCTAAAACAGTAAAAAAGTCAATGAAGTTCCCTTAAAGTCACTGGATTGGTAACACTGACCTCGACCAGTGATTTATTGACTTCCTCGTATACAATACTATTTCTTCTTTCAATATAGAAGCTATAGGCATAAATTATCATAACATTTTACACTGATTTCATTTAGAACTTCATTTTCGGTGTCACAAGTAATAATTTATTGAATAATAATCATAAGTATGTGATCACTATTATATATGTCCAGGAGAGGTATCGTTGTGGGGTAGTGATAAAGAGCTATATGTGAGAGCATTGCAGTACTGGGGTCGAGCCGCTGCCCAAGGTTACTCGCCCGCTCAAGTCAAGTTGGGAGACTACCACTACTACGGCCTGGGCACGACAGTGGACTATGAGGCAGCAGCCATGCACTATAGACTGGCCTCAGAACAACAACATAATGCTCAGGCCATGTTCAATCTGGGCTACATGCACGAGCAAGGCTTGGGCATGCAACAGGTAAATTTTATTTATGTTTTTGTACTATTTATTATTAATTAAACTTGATTGATAACTGATTTTCCAGGCGTGTTTTCATACATAATTTTAAAGCAGAAGAATCGTTATCCACTTTGGCTACTTCTCTGAATATTGCTTGCAGTATTTCAGAAAAGACATATAAACCGATTCTAGTGTTTCAATTTATTATGCATTTATAAGAATGCCCTATGCGGGATTTTAAAATTTTGTTAATGCTACAAAAATTCACATTTGGCCTAAGGGTAAACTGGAACGGTAGTGAGAGGTGTCTCTGAAGGGTCTATTCTGGGTCTGGCTCTTTGCTTGGTCTTCATTTGCTGGCTGAAGTTGTTGAGGATAAGAGTTTGTTCGCTGACGACATGGTCTCCGGTTCAGATTTACAAATCTGAGAATTGGGCAACAGCCTCAAATTTTTGAAGGGCAACAGTCTCCTTCATTGGTTTGATGAAATTGAAAATGTTAAAAAGATTCAAACTAGAGGTGGGTCAAAGTAACTGGAACTGTCTCGTTGGTACTGTTTCACTCTCGTAACCGCGACAGTTCCGTTACAACATTTGGAACTCCCAGTTCCAACTCCACAGAGCCAGTGATACAGTACCGGCAATGTCAACAGTACCCATTCTCACGGACTATGCAGTTTTTAGAAATAAAACAAGTCCCGACCTGTACTTCTGTACTCTTTAAATAATTTAATAGCCAAAACCAAACAGTTGCATGCGTGCTATCGCTAATCATAGTATTTGGCCTTTATAATATTATTGTTATCTTATATAAGTACTAATTTATTATACCCATCACTAAGTACTCTGGCTAAACAATACCTATGTTTCATTGCCACGTCTATTCCATTGTGAACGTATTTTTTCGAAAACAGGTTTAATTATAAATGAAAGACGAACTCAGTTGAAAACTTCAAAAGCTCGTCTATAGGGAACTCGTCTATTTAAATATGAACTATAATTATGTCAAAAAGTGGGCTATATTTAATATTTTGTTCATATATTGGCCTAAAAATGTTAGCTGCTTATTTTGTAAAATAAATCATACTATCCTATTTCATTAAAAAAAATCTTATTATTCCTGAGATTATCTCCTTTTTAATATGCTTTGTCATAAGCATTTAATCGATATATCCATAAAAATTAACGTTATAGATGAATATTTATATTTATGTTGTATTAAAATCAAACATGTGTTTAACAGAGTAAATGTTTATCTAATAAGTACGAAGCTGGAACTGAAATTATGATTAAAAATCCACACCCTTTATGGTTCTGTAGAACTGATACCATCAAAGCTAAAAGTACCACAGAGTGTGTCTCATGAGTCGTGGAACTGTTTGGAACTGGAACTGTCTCGCGGTACTGTCTTACGGCCGGCACCGTCGCAGTTGCAGCTGGTTTCCGCATTGGTACTGTTTGACACACCTCTAATACAAACTATAAAATTTTCTGTTCATGCTCTAAGAGCTAATAATAATATTGATATGGAAAATCATCTTCTTTTTGGTTATACCATTGTCCACAGATATAGTCAGATTGTTTTGGACCTCTATCTGGATTCAAAATCAAATTCCCAATCTCACATGAATTATGTAAAGACTAAGTTGATCTCTGTTATTTTCATTGTTAGGGTTTTGTTTTCTTTTATTTGCTTTAGGGTGTTATAATAGACTGTTGGTCTATTATGGAGTTCCTTTCCCACATTTATAATATGCAGTTCTATCTGGGGTAATGAAAACACAAGAACATCCCTAAGTTTGAGATTTGAAAATAGGGCTATCTGTTTAGTTTTTAATATGAAACACGCTGAATTTTGTAGCCTTGTTATTCATTTCCATAAACTTAACTTTTCTATCCATTTGTATCTTAGAATCTTACTATATGTAATATCAATTTGATTGATAATTATGTAACAAACATTTCTCATTACACACTTAGGTATTTTCATAATATATATTTTTTAAACAAAAACCTCTATTTTAAACCCTTGTCTTTGTTATTCTGGAATAAAACGTATTGTAGAAACTTACATTTCAGTCATGTTTTCCAAATCTAACCAAGTTTTTAGCTTAAACAAGGTAAGTCAACATGAAGAAATAAAAATTAAAAGGGTATATTTTTCAGCTGCCAGAAAGTTACAAAATAATTTTGGTCAAACACTTTATTAATTTTTGACACCATGGAAAGATGATTATAATATTACTACAATTTTATCATTAAGACTTCAATTTTAATATTCTAAAACTTCAAAAAATTACATGCTTACATTCCAATTTGTTTGGAATAAATTATTGTTTTAGAGGTAAAAATATTTTAACTATAAATAAAAGTGTTCTAATGTGGCTGGTTAAAAATAAGCTACTTTATTGCTTTTCTTTATTTGTGTACAAAGTCTATGTTTATATTAATTATTACAGTCCAGACTGCTAATATATAACTAATTATAATATCTTCTACTTTGTAATAGGATATTCACCTAGCCAAGCGCTGCTACGATCTGGCAGCAGAAACAAGTGCGGACGCAAAAGTTCCTGTGGCGCTCGCATTACTTAAACTGTCAATAATGTTTAGCCTCAAATATTTCCAAGAGGTAAGCTAAATTAACATTTAATGTTTGAATTTTACAAGAGGTTGACTGTGGATCTGGATTTTTATGTATCCACTTTTATTGCAACATATGTAAAAATAACTTTTAATTCCTGCTGAAAAATATTATTCAGAAAATGGTTTAAAATAACATAAAGATAATAATGATATAAGGAAGAAAATACAAAATTGGCTAGTAGCGTGGCTGTTTAAAAATACAAAATTGGCTAGTAGCGTGGCTGTTTAAAAATACAAAATTGGCTAGTAGCGTGGCTGTTTAAAAATACAAAATTGGCTAGTAGCGTGGCTGTTTAAAAATATAAAATTGGCTTGTAGCGTGGCTGTTTAGAAATACAAAATTGGCTAGTAGCGTGGCTGTTTAAAAATACAAAATTGGCTAGTAGCGTGGCTGTTTAAAACCAAATATATATTCTAGAGGTGTCAATTTAAAGACACGAATAATACAATTTTAAAAAACCTATTAGATAATGTTGCATAGCTATGAGTTTTAAGAGTGTATTACTATCTGTATTCCGTTAAACATCTTAAACTGGATTTTAAAGATTAATTAACTGAATAAATGAATTTATTCCCCTCAAAAACATACATAATAACATAAGTTTACATTTCTTGGAATGTGACTGACCACGCTTACAAGTATTGTGGCCAGTAGTATTGAATTATAATAAACAGAATTATGTCAGAGTCCAATAATAGACATATTAAGTTCATTATTAAGCTCTCTGTGACATCTGCGACAGGCACAGCTGGTGGGCTTATCACTACCTAAGCCTACACGCACACAACAAACTGACTGATTCTTATCAACTGGACAATTTCTTATGACTAATTCTTGAATAAAATAAAGCAAATTCAGCACTCTTCTATTTAAATTAAACTATACAAGTTATTTTGAAAATATTAGCTATTGCTTATGTTATCTTATAATTTATACCAACTATTTACATTTAAAAGAACATAAATTTGCATTCGTCATGTAAAAATAACCATGATTTTAGTGTTTTACAGAAAGATTTTATGTTGTCTAATTGTTTTATGTCTTTTGGCAATTTATTGAACAACTTTGGGCCACTATAACTAAAACATTGTTTGAAAACTGATTTGTTGACCTTTGGAATACAAAATATTCTAACTCGTTCACTGCTAAAAATTATTACAATCAAATTGGTCGGTAGCGTAGTTGGTTCAATCCCAGCTTCATGTGCTAAAGGTTCTCAGTTTGATCCCAATCAGAGTCAATACATTTTGAGAAGGATCAGCTGATAACCACCGGCTGTTCATTTGTCATTAGGCTATTAATTAATGACACTTTCTAAGGAATAGTCGGCCTTAGTTTGTAACAATGATTACATTCGCTCATATACACTCATCACATTAATTAACTTTTAAGGTTGAGTGCAAGAGAGGACTTAATAGTCCTAACTCCGCCTAATAAAGACAATTTTCAATTTCATTCATTCGAAATTCATATTCGCCCATATCTTGACGATCGGTGTCTTATGAATAAATGAATAAATAAATGTTCTAAAATACCGATATAACAATTCTCATAATTTGTAAAAAGAATGATGTCAGAATAATTAATATGTTGTCTGCAAAGAGGTTAGATGCTATTTTATGCATAAATGTGATGTCACTTCTATAGAAATCGTCCACCAACCCGACGATTTTTATTGTTAGTTAAAGAGCAATTTTGCAATCTTTAACTAACAATATTTCCTCCAAAAAATAGCATATTAGGGTACTTTTTATATAATTATATAGTTTGTATTTACAGCCAACTGACAAAAGTACTTTTAACACGTTCGCTGCTAAACGTAATATGCAAAACTACTACCTGCACGCTAAAAATTTCAAAAATTTTTTTTGTAAAAAACTTAACTTTAGGCGTAAAAAGTCAAGGGATGCACTCAGAAGTTCCATATGGGCAGTATTTATGGCCGGAAGTTACATATATGTAGCGTGCCCTATGGGGAACGGCAGCACCTGGGTATTGACTTGCAGTGTAAACGTATTATGTTTTTGATAAAAATAGCACTGATTATTAAATACACATAGTTTTTATATTACAAAGTTTGATTTGTTTTCTAAATATAACTGGTAGTTCTAAACACATATGAGGCGTGCCCGATGGGGAACAGCAGCATCTGGGTAGCGGTTAGCATCGTATACTTCTTTGGAATCAGTTGAATGTAGCACATTTATTTGTATTCACTTAGTTATTATATTCAATAGACAAAAACTAATACTTTAAAAATTAAAATTATTACTCTATTTACATTATTTACATTTTTCTGCGTTCTTTTGTGGTATATTTTCTTATTGAGTATGCCACTTATCAAAACAAGCAAGTGGGCAAAGTGCAGGGGTGTTTGGGCACTGTGCACAGAAGTAAGTTGTTCTAACACATTTTTTCCCATCCTTAGTGCACTGCTGACACCTTCTTCTTGAAACACGTCTATCAGTTGGATCTCTTTTTTCCATTTTGGATAACACATGGGGTACATTTCTTGCTGTGGGAGGTGTTGGCACTTCAGTTGCAGGCAGAAGTGAACATATTACCTCATACCGGAATTCATACAAGGACATTTTACTTGTGGGATTTGCCATTCTAAACAATTTGTACGCATTGACTATTGACATCTGTAATACATGTATAAATATTTTCTTATACCATCTCAATGACTTGTGTTCGCATGGGTATGACGCCATGAGCTGGTTGTGCCGATCAACCCCTTTCATGCTAGCATTATAAAACACTATAGGAAGAGGTTTCTCACGTTCTACACCTCTTTTGTTAGTGGATGTTACCATAGTGTTCTCAAACTCACTTGAAATGTATGTTTCAACTCGCTTGTCCCGCCACTTGCCTATAAGAATCCCATCTGCATATCTGGCAATCGTTTCTCCCTTCTCAAGTTTGGCTGATTTGACATCTTGAGGGATATTCCTTCTGTCAAGTCTAAGTGTTCCAGTGCAATATGTTTTGTTTACAAAAAGCTTTGATACTATAGAAAAAGAGTTATAAAAGTTGTCCATATACAAAGAATGGCCTACATTTAGCTTACCCATCATTAGATACGAAACAACTTTTTCGGCGTGCCCCTTCCCTCCTAGCTCACTATTTTTTCCTGAATAAATTGTAACTTTATGAAGGCTGTCTCTTTGAAGTAAAATGTCATCATTTTTACAAAAATGGATACATCTCATAATTAGAAGGAATCTGTCTCTGCTCATTTGTTTTCTAAGGTCAGTAAAATTGTAAAATCGGGAAGTTTTCCAATAATCATTAAATCTATTTATTCGAACAGACCCCATGTGGAAAATAATGCCTCCTAAATTTCTTTAGTTCGTTTACTGTCAGATCCTTCCACTTATTTATTCTACTATTGGGTTGCAGATCCAGGCCTAAGAATGTTTCCCAGGCATACCTTATTCGTCTCTTTACAGATATTTTCCAAAAAGATTAAGTTGAGAAAAATTAGCAACCAATCTAAAGGGGTGTTGTTTCCTGGTGTTGGGATTTTTATTTTATTTTCTTTGGTAAATTGCAGTTCTCTCATACCTTGTGTTACGTGGTTGCCATAGTGGAGCCAAATCAACCATCAGCCCATAACTTCATTATCCTCAAATCGGTGAGCGAGTCTTCTTGTGCCGCGGTCAGGTCACTGTCGTTCACCATCAGTCCGCCGACATTTCATGTGAGCCTTTCCATCATCAAACACGACCCTTCCTCGAACTGCACGAAGGGCTTGGTCCATTGTTATACACAAAAATAACAGTAAACACGTATGTATATACAATCTCTACCACAATACACACAAAGTACATCTTAATAACAATAAATAAAAACCATAAAACAGTGCAATCCAATTATGCGAACAAATGAGAAATCCACCCCAACGCTACCACAACAAATGACTTGACAGTGTTGCTGACTGACTGCTGCGATAAAACCGAGCATAAGTCGAAGATTTACCGACGTCATACCGATGTCGACCGCCACGTGTGGGCATTTACTTGTCGGTTGCGACCGTTCCCCATCGGTAACGCAGCACGCAATTGATTGTAAACTATAAAATCATTTCTGTAATCTAAGCTTACATGTATGGTGGTGCCAAGCCTAGATGACCATGTTTGATGATATCGCACGTCACTAGAAAAGTTTCAAACACAAACCATCTGGTTCACAAAGTGAGTATAGTTTGATACCATACTTGTGCCGTTTGCCTTTGATATACTGCCGAAAGTGCAAACGGCCTCTCCACAAAAACCATACTTTCATCAAGTGAAAGGTCTTTCCCCGGGTAATAAGAATCCAGCATTGTATTATTGAAATTGTCAATGATAAGTCTAACTTTATGAAGGCTGTCTCTTTGAAGTAAAATGTCATCATTTTTACAAAAATGGATACATCTCATAATTAGAAGGAATATGTCTCTGCTCATTTGTTTTCTAAGGTCAGTAAAATTGTAAAATTGGGAAGTTTTCCAATAATCATTAAATCTATTTATTCGAACAGACCCCATGTGGAAAATAATGCCTATAAATTTCTTTAGTTCGTTTACTGTCAGATCCTTCCACTTATTTATTCTACTATTGGGTTGCAGATCCAGGCCTAAGAATGTTTCCCAGGCATCCCTGTTCGTCTCTTTACAGATATTTTCCAAAAAGATTAAGTTGAGAAAAATTAGCAACCAATCTAAAGGGGTGTTGTTTCCTGGTGTTGGGATTTTTATTTTATTTTCTTTGGTAAATTGCAGTTCTCTCATACCTTGTGTACGTGGTTGCCATAGTGGAGCCAAATCAACATCAGCCATAACTTCATTATCCTCAAAATCGGTGAGCGCGTCTTCTTGTGCCGGGTCAAGGTCACTGTCGTCACCATCAGTATCCTCCGACTCACTGGAGCGTTGTCCATCATCAAACACGACCCTTCCTCGACTGCACGAAGGCTGGTCCATTGTTATTATCACAAAAATAACAGTAAACACGTATGTATATAGTAAAATACTCTACCACAATACACACTAAAATGTACACTAATAACAATAAATAAAAACCATAAAAACACACATCCAATTAGCGAAACAAACATGAGAAATCTCACCCCACACGCTACGCACAACAAAGACTGACAGTGTTGCTGACTGACATGCTGCCGATAAAACCGAGCATTAGTCGAAGATTGCCGAGCGTTCCCGATGTCGACCGCCAGCGTGTGGGGTGCGTGCGGAGCCGTTCCCCATCGGGAACGTCAGCACGCAACGTGTTAAGTAACAAAACATCATTCTGCGTAATCTAAGCTTAGCACAGTATGGTGGTGCCAAGCCTAGATGACCATGTTTGATTGATATCAGCATCGTCACTAGAAAAGTCTTCTGGCTCATAATTTTATTAAACTTGTAAAAGAAATCAATTGGGATGTATCTGATAACAATGATTATGAAACTAATAGTTCTTATTTTTTTAATTGCATTTGAGGAAACATTTCCTTTGAAATTTTATAGTAACAAAACTTCTCAAAAAAATAAGACGTGGATCACGAAGGGCAAAAAAGTCTCTAGTTTTAAAAAATGTGAGTTGAGTAGAATGATGAAGGTTTCCAGTGATGAAAATGTATGTAAAAAAATACAAACGAATTTTCAAAAAAGTATGTAATGCTTCAAAAAACTTACAAACAATAAATTTATAGCAGATTCCAACGATAAAAGCAAAGCGGCTTGGAGTATTGTGAAATTCGAACTAGGCTGTAAAAAACTTGAAACAAAGTTTTCTGATATCATGGTATCAGATAAGTGTTTAAACAATGCACTAGACATTGACAATTTTTTTAATAGAAAGTTCACTAATATTTCCGACGAAATTGGACTGCATCCGTGTGCTAACAGGGCTCTAAATCTGGTAAAAGTCTTGAATTAAATTGTGAGTATTTAGAATTTAGTTTTCTGAATATTGGTGAAAAGGATCTATTCAAAGTCATTAGATTATTAAAAAATAAAAAATCAGCGGGTTGGGATGGAGTTCCGGTTGACTTGAAGAAAGTTTCAAGCTATATAGCCAAACCCATAGCTACTTCTAAAGGATTAACCAATCCTTTAGAAATGGCTATTTTCCTAATCATTTAAAATATGCAGAGGTTAAACCTATTTATAAGAAGAGGGAGACAACAAATCCTGATAGTTATAGACCAGTCTCAGTCCTCCCATCTTTATAAAAAATGTTTGAAAAAATAGCCTTAGATCAAATTTTAGTATTTTTAGAAAATAATAACTTTTTAGCTCCAGAGCAGTTTGGTTTTAGAAGAGGGATGAGTACTATGACTGCATTATCCAAGTTTATTGATGAGGTGTCGGGTGCCTTGGATGGATCTCAGAGCACACTTGGTGTGTTTTGTGATCTGTCTAAGGCCTTCGACTGTGTTAGTCATGAGATACTCATTAAAAAGTTGATCAGATACAAATTTTCAAACTCCTCTATAGCCTGGATACAATCCTACATATCAAATCGCCATCAAAGAACCGTTATTTGTTGGAACAATGTTAAATATAAATCAGAGTGGGAGCTGCTAAAAGTAGGTGTACCACAAGGTTCAATGTTGGGGCCTCTTTTATTCTTATTATATGTTAACGACCTCCCATATAACGTATCAAACAATCTTATACTTTATGCAGAAGATGCGACTGCAGTTATCAAATCTAAGAATAACGAAGAACTTAAGATGAAATTAGGTGAAGCCATAACTGAACTAAGGAATTGGTTTGAAGTAATTGGATTGAAACTAAACCAAGAAAAAGCATAGTTGGTTAAATTCTGCACCCCACAGTCTAGAAATAATTTTTTTTATGATGTACAACTCGATCAGGAATTTTCGATTAGTAATACCACTAAATTTTTGGGGTTGGACCTTGACTCACATTTAAACTGGGGTATATGCAATGAAACAGTTTAAAAAAAATTAAATTCAACATGTTTTCAGATGCATATTTTGAGACATTCAATTGATTTTAAAACCAGTTTGATAATATATTATGCATACTTTTATCCTGTTTTGCAATATGGTATAGAGTTCTGGGGGTTTTCATCAAATATAGATAAAATCCTAAGAACCCAAAAAAATTCCTTAGAATAGTGACATTTTCATCCTTGAAAGCCTTATGCAAACAAATCTTTTGTGACCTTAACATTTTGACTGGCCCCAGTTTAATAATTTTCAAAACACTACTATCAGTGCAATCAAATTACGAAACCCTTTATAATGAAAATAGTAAGCATGAATACAACACTAGGTTTAAAAATAATTTTCAGTATCCTAGACATAATTTGAAACTGGTCGAAAAAACACCATCTTACATGGGGAGAAAGTTTTTTTAATAAATTACCATCTGATATTAAGGCATCAATTTGCTCAAATACATTCAAAAATAATGTTAAGAATCTTTTACTATATAAAGCATACTACAAAATTAATGAGTTTTTGGATGATGTTTTTTGATTGTATTGCTGTGTGTTATTTTTCTCTTGTTTTATATTTTTATGTTAAATTGGGACCAAAGTTTTAAGTCATTAACAGGATGATCAATTCTTGGTTTGGCCGTATAAGATTGTTATGTAGATATATGTAAAATAGTACTACAGTGACAATGTCATCTGTTTCATAGCTACGCTATTATTATGGAAACGTTTTGTGACAATAAAGATTTATTTATTTATTAGTTATTAATAAAACAAAACAACATTCATTAATTGCAAAAGAAAACTATATAGACATATCCAAAATAAATGTGATGTAACAATGAAGTTTGCATAACACTAAACACAGCAAAAATAGCCAATCTAGAAATGATAAGCACTGAGAGAAACAATGTGACTGGCACAACACACTGACAGCGATATAGTCCTCCCTGGCATTGGCTGAGCTTAACCTGAAGCAATAGAGAGAGCAGCTTGAGAGTTTAGATGTGTGTTGATAGAGTTCCTCCTCAGTGACCGTTTAAGTATAAAAATACCATCTTCAGCTTCTCTGAGTCTTGACTGTATTCTGTGATACATTGAATATTAATTAATAGTATATATTTCAGTATACATATACCTGAAGATATCTTATCAGTCTATCAACTAAAGCTGTTGCAACATGTTTAGGACATTAGGTTTGTTGACAGGCCTCTCATTCGTTTAACAAGTTCAGTGCGTATAACGCCGATGGGCGTTGTGGTATTGCCACTGGGCGTTGTGGTATTGCCACACTAGATGGGGCTGAGCGCCTTTTGGCATACTACACAAAATATTTATGCTGTATGCTAATGATGCCTACGGATGTTATTGATTATTTTTTATAATTACAAGTATAGATAATTTATATTTTTATTATAACTATGATTTTAGTTAAATTAGATGAAATGATCATTTTTTGTTAGCAGTGAACGTGTTCAACATTTAATGAATAATGTTTTTTAAATTTTCTGTCGGTTTTGTGTTTCACTTCATGATGAAACCCATTGTTGACTTCAATTTCATATTAGATAGCTGAATATGGTATTTTTATACCAAAAACACGTACTATTAATTAATTTTCAACAACCAGTTTGATCTGTTTGATGCAATACAATACAAGTAATATATTCTTACAATTATTACACTCTACAGGACAGGTGTACAGCTAAAACCATGGATAATAAATGTATTAATTCATAATTAATTAATGACACTTACTGAGAAAAACTGCTTTAGTTTGTAGATACTTTATTAATTTACTCCATTCAGAGTCATCCATATTATCATACAATTTCACTTCTTGACAATGACCATGAGATTTAGAACATAGTAGCTCAAAAATTATTTACTTCAGAAAATGATTTTGGTAAATTTTGTTCAGGAAACGATACATGTGATTCATAAATTTGATCATTTTGACAATAGTTAGTTCTCACAGCTACATCAAACGCTTTCATTGATCAATCATGTCATAAAAGACTTCTATAACTCTTACGGAAAGTTTGTGAAGCCAATAGTGACACTTTTGACCTCAAATTTAACAATGTCAGGACCTGATTAGCTAACCCCACATCTCCCAGCAAAAAACTGTTGTCTATTAGACATAGTCCTTGTGGGCCCATTCAAAGCTTTTACTATTAAAGTCAAACATAACAAATACTGACTTCAGTTAATATCCTAAACAATTACTTAATACTTTAGCTGCCGTGTCAGTCCAGTACGCCCGACGGCTCTTTGTCTCACCTAGACCTTTTTATTTTAATTGTTACTCGACTGGTCCCGCTTTCTTAAAGAAACTGATCACACTTTCTTGTACTGCAAGCATCATACTATTTACAGAGCAAATTTTGAAGTTTTTGGTTTGTTACAAAGTTGTTTATAAAACTTTAAATTTTGACAGGTTTGAAGGGCAAGTTCATAGATCCAACAACAGACTTATTTAGTAAATTTTGGTATTGAAATAACGTAATACAGGTTGAATACTGGATTGCTTTCTTCGTGCAATCAGTGTAGCCAAACCAGGAAAACAAATTTGCCTCAAAATGTGTCAGGCCGATATGCCCAACAGAGTTTTTTATGTGCAGTATACGCTACTAAAACAACTGTGTTGGGCCAATACTCCTGATTTATTTTTATATATATAATACTGAGTATTTCTATACTCAGAAATGTTAGTACAGTAAAAATAATGCATCATTATTTTAGAAATTTGCATAAAAATGTTTGGCAATTTAGAGCAAAAATGCACATATTAAGGATGGCAGCTAACATGTTTAAATCGATGATTACATTACAATTATTAAGGTTTTGTTGTTTCTGCAGAATCACTGGACTGATTGGTTTGGACTGTTAAACCTGGACCATTCCTTGGGTCCCAACTGGGACTTCTACCTGTTGACAACACTCCTAGGCATGCTCGGAGTAATCATGTACTTTCGACGACCTCCCCAACATTAGTTGCTACAATAGCTCAACACACTGCCAGATATTCGAATTTTCAATTTTCATTTGGAATAGAAAAAACTTTTGAAGTACAAATTATGTAGACAAAAAATTAAAGTTTATATTATTGAACTTTATCTTTGTCCTAAAAGTCAACTATCAATTGATAAATTTTTATCTCTTTTTTTACTTAGTTGATGAAAAACAGAAAACTTTTTATATTTATATGATCTTTTTAAATGTTATATTTTGTGCCAGTTTAAACTCAGCTAAAAAATAATAATTTGTACTATCATTGTATATTTTATATATTCAAGATTTGGCACTATGAATTGTTTATATATAAGCTATTCTACATTGAAATTCCCATATTTTATATTTTCATTTTGATTGTACATTGTAAGAAAAATAGCTGTAAATACCACAGCATATTTTTATTATTCATTAAATTCCTTAAAACATATTTAATATACTGTTATAAGAAATGGCTTGTATCAGGAAACAGTGCTTGAAAAAAAAAATGGAATGATTATTAAGTTAAATTAAATTAGTACTAATGAGTTAGTAACACAGGCACCCTTTACAAACACACCACTAACAAACATCGTATTTGTTTTAAAGATCACCAACTCAGTAAAGATATATTCTTCCTAATGCATACATGTAAGGCTTAAATATGAATGTATGAAAGCAAAACAGTTTAGGCCTATTTTTACGATTATGGAATAGAGACAGAAAGAACTGATCTTGTTTAACACATATGGCGGTGCCAAGTATAATAAAACACACAAAAACTGGAATTCACGCATTTATATAAACTTATCAACCTTCAGGTAGATAAATCATGGAACATTTTGTAATTAATTTATTTTTTAGATTGTTTAAAATTTTAACACCAAATGTGATTTATGAAACAAATTATATGATCAAAATCATGTTTATAAAACTGATTTTTTATGTGGGACTTGCATATTAGTAGAATCGATGGAATAGTATATCCAAGACAGTATTCTGTGGCTGATTGTAATTTAGTTAAATCAGCCAAGTATCAGTAGTTTTCATTGCTGTTTCAACTAAAGAATCCCTAAATATTAGATCTCGTAACATATAAAATAATCCAATATTCTAAAAATAAAACATTTTCAACAAAATAATAAGAAATAGTTTTGTTATCTATTGCTGTTGGGTGGAAAGGAGGAGATTTTAATGAGTGCATTGACCATCGATGTCATTGGATCTTTCACAATAAAAATGGGCCTAGGATGTTAGCCAGATAGTAGACAGTATCTAATGGAGATGGATTTTAGGTTACACAATTTTAGAGGTCTGCAAAAATATTTCTCCTGATTAAATTCAAGTAAGTAATTTCCTAATAAATGAAGGATAGTTAATTGGAGTAAGTATCATTATATCAATTAAATAGTTAAAAATGTTGAGAAAATGTAAAAAATATATTCTATCTCATAAAAACAATATCAACTATTTAAAAGAGTAATTTCATTGTTCTAAAATTGTAAAATTTCAGCTATTTTATACTGGATGTTTTGAGGTAGATGATTCAGTTTTGTTGACAAAATCATTTAAAATGTTGCACAACTTAGTATAAGTTGGCTTTATGTACATAATGTGCCGGACTTTTGGGACTGTCCTTCTTTCTATTTGAAAGAGACATTATATGAAAACTTTTTAAGATACATGTCAACATTTTTATATTTTAGATTTTATTTGGATTATATTTGTCTCTGTCAAAACAAATATTAATATGTATGATGAGCCGAGATTTGTTGACATTCTATATATGTGAAAACAAAAACTAGAAAAGCTACTTTTTGTTTGTGTAAAAGATCATAACGTTTGACAAATCATTTGGCATCACTTAATTTTCTTGTATTATTTTATGTAAGTATTGATTATCTTATTTTGAATTTCTTTGAAAGGAACCAATTAGTTTGTAATTAAATTATAAATGGTTTTTACAGCTGTATATGCTATTCACAAACAGGATTGAATATAAAATCTGACCAGTCTTGCTAATTGTGTAAAAAATAAACAATTGAATTAATTTGTAAGTATCATTGTATCATAATATTGTAGAGGTCAACATTGTATACTGTTGTGTGTTTTGAGTGTGAATGTTAAATGTATTCTATTATTAAAAGCATCTATTATCTTTTAAAAAATGTGCGATATCAGTGATCATAAATTTTATTTTTGTTTATGTAAAAAAATATAAAATCAATTTTCTAAAAATTATTTTTCCTTGTTAACTAGTTTTTACTCAGAAAACTGAATTCTAAAAAAAAAGTCATTACATTTTAAGGTACAGTCTTTCATAGAATTTTGTTTTATACGTAATTTTCTCAGCTTTTCCTCTAGAATGTTGTTTCTCTATGTACATTTTGTTATTTTCCTCTGATTTCCAAGTCTGATTATTTATTAAAATATATTAAAGTGTGATTATTTTAAATACGCATGGTGGGTTTTTTGTAAATAAAATGTTGTTTGTATATAAAACTTAAAAAGAGATAAATTATTTAAGTTAAAAATGTGTGTGTTTGTTAATCTGCCTGTGTTTTAATTTAATTTTTGTTAATAGAAAATTCTATAAATTTTAATGTATTTTTAAAAATGACAAAAGTAATTCAGTGCAGGAGAACCTCTTTATAACATAATAATAGGGGCTATAATTGTCAGTTGTAATCAAAGTGTTTTGTAACAAATACTTTTTTATGGATTAAATTCAACAGATAAACACAAATGAAATTATGGTCCTTTAGTTAGACTTGAATATGTAGTATGTATTATTTATAAAATATAAAAGGTAATGTAGTAGACTATGTCTAGCAACTACCCCCTCCTTGATTGGAATCTGAGATTCCATGTTAGTCTTGGCTAGGTGTTCTGTAATACCCTGTCTATGGACTGAAGGCAGCTGAAAGATTAAGTGACATTTGCTCATCTACGCATGCTTGCAAGCCAATTACAATAGGCTGTCACTCGCCTGATTCATTTAGTTCAC
Organism: Stictocephala bisonia; assembly: GCA_035578905.1. Taxonomy (NCBI): domain Eukaryota; kingdom Metazoa; phylum Arthropoda; class Insecta; order Hemiptera; family Membracidae; genus Stictocephala; species Stictocephala bisonia. Next base: position 94,297 of record JAQJVL010001721.1, on the reverse strand, counting down.
TAAAATTAATAGCAAATATAATCTATTAATTTATTTAGAGCTCATTTCAAGTTTAATTGAATTTCCTTTAAAAAAAACCCAAATACTGTATCTGGAGCGGCCGTAGATAAGGGGCTAAGGCGCTGGCTTGCCACGCTGCTGGTCCGGGTTCGATTCCCGATGTGACAACTAATAGATTTTGCCCTGTCGCTCCCGTGGTTCGGAAGTCACGTAAAGCCGTTGGTCCCCAGGTTAAGTGTTAGAGAGAGCTCCTTAGCCCTAACTTCGCCTGGTAAAAATAAGACATTCTTTAACTTTAACTGTATAATTACGATAATTTTAACATTTACCAATGTAATAATGTGGATAAAGAAATGAGAAACATTTATAAAAATCAAACTTTATTTGGACTTATTTCAATGAAATATTAAGTACAGTTCCATGCAGTAAACAAAGATTTAAAATATTATTTTCTTTTTTAAAGTTTGTTTTTGATGTAGTCTAAATTGATTTTTTTAATTTGTTTTTGAAATGTCAAATAAATGCTCAGATCACACAACTATTATCAAAGGCATAGTAGGTCCAGTATTAAATTTTTTAGCAATTTTGCAGATATTGTCTGCATCAGAATCTACTCCTCCCCCTTCTCTCTCATTTGATAAGCACAGGTTATGTGGTTCATAGGCTGAAAAAGAGTGTGCCATGCTCTATGGTCTATTGTATTGAGAGGAGCTTCGGAGCAAAACCTCAAAAAATACTCATCCTCCAGAAAAAGGCCATTAAAGCAGTTATCAGTCATACCACGATATAAAGTTGTAAGATGCCCATAAATCTCAACATTTTGACCGTCACAACCTATATATCCATGCAGTGGTTACACAAATGGGCGGGCTGAAACTGCTGAGAGGTGAGGACATCCATGCCTACAACACTCGAAGAGCAGCTCACTACCTACTACATCACACTGCCAAATGTAGCAAAAAAAAAAACTTCTTAGCCTGTACAAAAAATCTCCAACTTAATACCAAAGGTTCTTAAATGCCTCAAAGGAAATAAGCTATGTAGACTGGTATGGTGGAACAACCGGTTTTACGATTCAGGAGTTCTATGCTTTGACATTTTAAATAAAAACTGTAACCTCTTTTGTTGTAATTTTGACGCCTTTACATTTATTTAAGATTTTTTAAATAAAGAATTTCTGAAAAGAAAATCACACAAACAGCAATCTTGTACCAGTAAGGTGAAACCTGCTGAAATGAAATTCCTACTGAAATATATTCAAATTCAATTTGGGTTGCTTACTCAAGAGGAATTATAATTACAGAACATGGTCAATTTGGACTTAACTACAGTGCATACTTCTTGTTGTTAAAAATTGTTCTGCATCACTACTAAAATTTGGTTTATTCTGTTTTATAATTTAGATAATAAAATAATATAAATGGAAAATCCTCAAATATATACTCATTTTAGCAATACTTGTAATTTTGGCAGTTACACATGACAGAGATTGTATTCCGACAGCTAAAGATTTGATGTACCTATTTATCAACTAAATGTCTGGTATGGAAAGGATTGAGCATGCACTAGAAATGAAAGATTAATTGTATATGTTGTTTTTATGAACTTAGCTGTCTGTAAATTTGATTGACAGAGCATAAAGAATTCAGAAGACAGGGTCAGGACATGAAATGTTCAACTCTTCACTGTTACCCACATTTATGAAGTTGATACATGGTGGTTTTTCTATGGCCAGGGTTGCCCTGCTCTTGGCATTTTTACTGAAAACAGGTATTAACTACTTCACTTATTGAGTAAAAAATATAAAATTAATTTACCTTGTTATGAAAGAAAAGTAATAATTTAAGTCTTTTCCAATCCATTTTGCTTATTTGTTAAAGTTGAGTTAATATTTCAAACATGTTAACATTAAATCTTTGACGGGAATTTTGTCATTCTTTAAAAACATGTTCATTTTGTATATTTGCTTCAAAGAATTGGATATAAAGAAGATTGTAGTATTTTCATATAGTGAGCTGCTATGTTGTTATTTTTTGTTTAAGTAAAAAATATGCATCCAAAGCTTTAGTTACATTATCAACATTTTTAAACTCAATTTTAAAACTATAATAAATATAACAATAAAAAAAAGAATAGTAATAGTTTTATTGATGATTTGTTTATATGTCATTGAGCAATTAATTAATGTCACTTGTAAGGAATAGTCAGCCTTGGTTTGTTGCAATGACTACATTTGTTCATCTACACTCAATCACACTCATTCAAAACCCATATTCGCCCATCTCTTGATGATCGGGTTCCTAAGAAAAAATAAATAAATTCACTTGCTCTAAGTCCTAGTTCTTCTTCATATAAAACATCCTCTTCTTCGCCCATATCCTGATGATCGGTGTCTGAAGAATAAATAAATAAATAGTAAATGCTCGAAAACTCACAGCCTCTCCTTTTTCATTATAAAATTCTTATTGTGTTAAGGAGATTCTTGGCGATGGTTCTATGCTCGATCGTCTTAATACATGGTGTTCGCTCAATGTTTGCCATCAACGTGGAGACTACTACAGAAGTCTGGGGTGTTCATGTTGGATGATAGTCAAGGTTCAGATGTTGTGTAGGGAAGAGAACTAAGTGTCAGACAGCTGAAAATCAGACCAACATTACGTGGTTCGGAGTCCACGTAAAGATGCAAATCCCTTAGTTGCCCTGGCTCTTGGGCTATTAATAAATAGCCTGTCTGAGGAACAGTGGACCTTAGTTAGTAACAATGATTACACTCAATCACCCCTCATATTCACACATATCTTGACAATCAGCGTATTACTAATGAATAATTCAATAGTACCAATGGCCTCCAAAAATTTAACTTGCTAGTCCTTCATTTAAACTGAACTCCTTTGGTAAATATAACAATGAATTTTACAATATAACAATAGCAACCAACAGTTTATTCTATTAATATGATGTATCTATGTTTATAGAAACTAAAAGTTGAGATAGGACATCATCTTGTTACAGGGTACTGTGAGCTAACCATAACCCAGCCTAGAATCCACAGTTATCAGGACAGCATGCTGTCCCAGGCTGTCAAGGACTTCATGCTGGCCCTCCCCACCTCTCAAGTTGTGCTTGTTGTCGACTATACAGTGGGTACGTATCAAAGTCTCAACATAAACTTCATTATTTACTTTCTTAAATATAAATACTTACTAATAAACCCTTATCAAATAGCCGATAATTAGACAGACCAATACTACGTGGTTCGGATTCCATGTAAAGCTGTAGGTCCCTTAGTTTTTCTGCCTATTGGGATATTAATAAATGGTCCTTTCTGAGATAAGTCGAACTCAGTTAGTAACAATGACTACACTTGTTCATCAACATTCATCACACTCATTCGCCCCATATTCACCCATATCTCTACGATCGGTGTCTTAGTAATGAATAATAATAATGAATGAATGTTAACAAAAATAACTAAATGAAACCTTGCTGAGTAGTTTGGCAAGCAAGGATAAGTCCCTGGAAATATTGGTTAAGCTAATAATCAGTTAATACAACTGAACAAATTTATTACTGCTTTAAATTTGCTGCTCTTATTCTATATATACAATTCTGAGACCGCCAAAGTTGGTACCAGTCCTGGGTCGTGTGAGAATCCAAACATAAAATATAAGATTGTTTTCTTGTACTCCATATAGGTAAAAGAAGTTCATTGAAAATTAATGGAAATGTATACTATAAATGTACTAGCTTAACCCACAGCGCTTTGCTGTGGCTTAATCTCATATTAACTATTACTAGTGATGTAAAGTATTCATATTGAATTTCAAATAAAGAATGATAGTTTACATAATTTTATCTGAAATAAAGTAACTTAGAGTTGTCTATCTTCAGTCATGCATAATAATCACAATAATAAACTTACAGGATATGATTTGGATATAACATGCACAACAAATCTGCTGTTCACAGCAGAAATTTTTCAGCAATGACATTTATTTTCATTATTAAAATGTAGATCGGTAGGGAAATGCTCAAAATTCTCTGTCCCCATTTACAATTTTAGGAACTAAATATAAAATAGTTTTTTAATTAGCATAATACGTGTTGGTACATATACAGTACAAGTAAACGTCGCACAACACAAATTTATTACAATGTAAGCACAAAATGCACAAATATATTACAATACAAGTACAAAATGCACAAATATATTACAATACAAGTACAAAATGCACAAATATTATGGTGATCAATTTCGGTGAACCACGCTCACCTTCCTCAGACCAGAGGGATTCACAAAAGAAAGATTTTTTGTGAATCCCTCTGGTCTGAGGAAGGTGAGTGTGGTTCACCGAAATCGATCACCATAATATTTGTGCATTTTGTACTTGTATTGTAATATATTTGTGCATTTTGTGCTTATATTGTAATAAATTTGTGTTGTGTGACGTTTACTTGTACTGTAAATATAAAATCACTCTTGAATATAAATGCAATATTGTGTAAACATTTTAATTACATTCTTTTCAATTTTTGTGTACAAAAACATACGAAAGTTTTATTTATGTACTTACAGATTTGAATAAAAATATTCTCTATATTGAGTGATTATGATGCGCTATGATCCTCCCAGCCGCTCATAAACAAACACTTAAATTTTACACTTATAAAAGAATGTTAGTTAATTGCTTGATCTTGGTTTCAGACGATGATCTGCTAACTCTTATGTCAAGAACTCTTCAGAATGAAACTATTATGGTTGTAATTTATTACTTGAGACATTCAACAGTTTCCCCACAAGTGAGTTATCAATGAATACACATCTATAAGAAGCGAAAAAAGATAGGAAAATAGTAAGACTTCCTGTAGCAGATGAAAAGAGTTTAGAGCAGCTGCCAATACACAGCGCTGGTTGTTCATCATTTCTTGTCTCTCTCATTCTCATAGCAATTTGTAATCTTCTCTCTCTCTCTTTAGGCTACCGCTCAACAAGTTCGACTTAGCAGCGGCTGCGTCAAGATAGCAAAATTAGAAGAAAAGTAATCTGAATTTTTAACATGGGCTTTTCGCTTCTTATAGATGTGTATTCATTGGTTATACATTGATTTTCATAACTAATCATAAGCTTAGATCTTAGGCTTAAGCAGCCGGTGTCATAACTAGAATTGATTTTTCTGGTGACAACCGCATCAAGGTGCTGCTACCTATACTGTTTACAAGATAATCAGACGTTTCACACATGCTGAGACTACTGAGAGATCTCAGCGATACCACTGAGGATGCCACATCTGAGTATGGGCGAAACGTCTGGTTATCTTGTACATAATTTAGATAGCAACTTGAAACTGTTGTCACCGGAAAATATAGGTTTTTGTTATAACTAATCATAGTTTATTTAAGTTAGTCGAACTGTTTGTTGTTGGCTTTTGTCTCAACACTCAGCAAGAAATCATAATGGTTACAACCCAAATCCACTATTATATGCTTTACAATTGGGGAACAACAGAAAGAAGAAATGAACACAGGTAGCATCCAATAGTGTGCTGAATGTGAGTCAAGTAGTTATTTCTCCATTTTTCCAAATGGTTGGCAAGGCCAGAACCTGTCAGTCCCTTATTGTCCACAATTACTCATGGATAAATATAGTAATTGTTATTTCAGATGTTCAATAGTAATCTATTTATAAGTATAGTAAATTTTATAACTGAGGAATTATAATAAAGAAGAGTTTACTGCAGCATAAGAAAGCCACTTCTGTTTCTTTTTTCTCTGTGGAAATAATAATTACTGATAATGGAATAGTATTAACTCTCAGAGTTTTTGTTTTTACCTACTTAATTCTAGTTGTCAATTCTACCCAATTTTATTTTTCTAAGTTGTATTTAAATACTTTAGAAAAATTTATTTAATGTATACTATGTATTTATATCGGTTTGTATAAAACATTAGACTATGCTGTAGAAATTTTTGTTCTTCACCATTTTAATATTTTTAGTTTATAAAAAATCAGTTTTCTAATATTTATTTTAGCTCTCACAGAACTTTGAGATATGAACATATAAATTGTATGTCAGTTCCTCGATGACTGTGTGTAAAAATTATAATATTTAAACAAAGAATTATAAGTCTATTAAAGTGATCAAAACTTTTGAGAGATTCAGTTTTTAATTTATTTACAATTTTCTCACACTGTTGCTCTCCAATTATACACTGATTCACTAAATTTTTTGAATAAATAATAATTTTCTTTTATTGTTAGAAGACCTGCAGCATTTTTTGAGGGGAAGTGCCAGTCTGATACATAAGTATAGGATAAGGATTTGAGTGTGACCTGAGTTGAACATTTTTATTAACATTTACCAAGTAATCATTATTTTATAAAAGCTCTTTCCAGACAATATTAGCTGTTCATCGCCTTTTAGCTTTAATCTTAACGTATCAAATTTCAAGTCAATCGGCCTTGTAGGTTTGGAGATACCGTTATGAGTGAGTCAGTGTATATATTTGGTTTATAATGTCTGCACACAACTATCCTCAGACTCAAGAACAAATAAAAGGGCTGTGATTTTAAACCAATGCGATCTACCTACTTCAATTTGAACCTGAGATATAGAAGTTAGAGTGGAAAATGCCTTGGAAAATCATAAATTAAGTTGCGTTTGAGTACAACTTGAGTAAGGTCAGACTTAAGTGAAATCCAATGCCTGATGCCTTATCTGTGCACTAATATCTTTCATTAAAAACAAAATTGAAACAAATTGCCAGATAGAACATCCGAACGAACTCCGAATAGTTTTTGCCAATTCTTTTAATATATAAATGTAATAAAAATGTATTGTTAAAATCTTTAGCCTACATTAGCCAAAATCCTGTCATAAAAACTGCAAAATGGATGAGGCCATAAGAATAAAAAAGCTCTAAGAAAAGCACTCATCTTAGAACTGAGTTGATAGTAGAGTTAGTAAATATTTTGCTAAATGGATGACTTTCGCAAGTGTATGGCCACAGTCCATACCACACCTTCATACACAGAGTATATCTTAGTCAGTGTAGGTTGTAGTAAGTCTAGTGTCCTTATACCAAGCAAAGTGCTCGGCACCATGGACATATATGTAGATCAGAGCTCTCAACTGATTTTCACTTGACGATAGAATCGTAAGATATTGAACGGAATGATAAATCTTAAGACATGTTAACAATCCTTTTACTCTACTCCCTCTTTATTTAACTAGGGGAGATGAATTAGAGCCAATATAATTCTGAACCTTTTTAAAAATTTGATGGAAAGACGTGTCCTCTAAGTAGTTTCCCAGTACAATTTATAAAAGTTTTACTACCACAGTTGCTTAGTCATTATTATATCTTTTGTCAAACTTGAGAAGTAAATAGTTCACCTAGCCAAAAGGTTTACCTAGCCAATAGTTCAACTAGCCACCCGAGTTGCCATTGTTACTCCTCTGTTCTTCAAGTAAACTCTTCAAGAGCAAAGGGAGGAAATTTCTAATTATAAATAATAAGAACATCCACAAAAACACTCAGCAGCACTAACAGTAGTACACCTCACGGGGTGTCCATGTTGGATGGTAGTCAGGTTCAGATGTTGTGTAAGGAAGATAACTGAGTGTCAGGTTTGCCAGTTAGCTAAAAATCAGACCAACACTACATGGTTCAGATTCCACGTAAAGCTGTAGGTCTCTTAGTTACCCTGGTTATTAGGCTATTAATAAATGGTCCTTTCTGAGGAACAGTCGACCTTAGTTAATAACAATGACTAAACTCGTTCATCTACACTCATTCGCCCCTCATATTCGTCCATATCTTGACGATCAGTGTCTTAATAATGAACTCAACCCTTGGGCATAGAATCCCGCCATCAGCTGCCTATGTAGCAAAAAATATCAACATGGACGTTGTTCACTATAAACCAGGTGGAGGTTAAGTGAGTCTTACTCCAGAATAAGGACAGCCAAAAGAGCTCAACAGATAAACTTCTTTTCATATTATTTGTGTTTGCCGTTTATTATCTATTAATTAAATCTGTCAACTTCATTAAAAATTATGAAAACTGAAAATTTTATACATTATTAAAATCTGGATATAATGAAGATTGTTTTATTTTAAACTTTTTTCCTCAGATGTGTCCATCTTGTTCTTGTTGCACTCTGCTGTATGAAGACATTCAAAGCCACATTCTGTCTTACACTAGTGCATCCTACTTCTTCATGACAAATCCTGTTCTTAGTGAGGAAATTTTAGAAATGGTGAGTCCTTAATTTTGCAAAATGTGTCTCCACAGTTAATCCATATAGTAATACTTTTTAGATTGTGTTCACTATATTCACACTCTATCATCCATTTTGTGTGTGAAATATAAACTTTGTAATCTCAACAATAAACTCACTTGTCTACATAGCCTTTAGCTTAGTCTACGATATCCACATTTTCCGTAACTAGTGAATTGATTTTATTTTTATTGGTATAGTCTGTTTCCCTTTGTCGACATATAATTTCTGTAAAAACACTGGCTGTAAAAAAATATCCTAAATATCAGTGTACAATTTATATTGATATGAATAGTTATTTAGATTGATTCTAAAGATTGTATTGTTGAAATTTCAGTAAAAAAAACCACAATCATTGTTAGTTCTTGCCATGGATATTAAACAATACTTGTGATTTTTTTGCAAGAGTTTTTGTCATAAGTAGTACTTTCATATACAATATATATATCAAGTGATATGGTGGTCAATCCCCATACACGTAAAATGTAGTGGCCTTTGCACCCTACCCATACATGAACAGTAATGCTGGACCTCCTACCCACCCATGCACGTACAGTGGTGGAGGCCCTCCTACCCACCCATACACATACAGTTATGTGTTGTAGATTGTTTCTTTATTTTTGTTCAGGTTTCCTTTCCACCAGAAGAGATATCACTAAATTCAAAATAATCTGAACAATTTCTTATCAATGATAAATGACCATAATTCTTGCAAGCCTTTCCATCACTAACAAAAAGGCTTAATAAGTAGTAGTGTAAAAAGCACAGAAATATAATTTGCAGTTTTTTTTTTGTAATTAAAGAGTTTAAATAAGCTGCGATAAATAAACAAAAATTTGAACAAATCAAATTTATTAAAATTTATATTCAAGATGAGCATTGTTTTAAATAACATAATTCAGCTTTAGCTTAACTGGGGTGAAAAAGTATATTTGTGAAATTTACCTTTTTTAATCTACCATATTTATATTTTACAGATCCGCTGGGAAGATTTAATTCGCCGAAATCTTCTATACATGTTCTACTGGAAGGAGGGCACTCCAAGCCGGATGTTTCACAGGTTTTTGATCGAAGCTCTGAGAGTATGTGTTATAGTGAGTCGGCGCCTTGGCACGTGAGTTTTTAGTTATGAAAATTCAGTAGCAAATTTAATTTAATCCATTTTTCACTAATTTTGCTAAATCTGACTGACATATTACTAAATGGCTGCTTAAAAAAAGGCAACCAAATTTTAAACTTTATGAAAAGTAAACAAGTGAACAGATTTAACATAAGTTGTGGTTATTGAATGTACCTGGAGCTCCAGTGTAACAACTGTACAATGTTCAGTTGTAGAAATGCTGGCGTGGTGGCTTATTGGTTAAGGCTATGGCCTGCATTGTTCAAGATTTGAATCCCCAACTAAGCACATTACTAATCTTTTCGTGCTTGTAGGTCATACAAAACATAGATAACTCTTGCTGGTTTACAATCTAGAGATAGCTGTTGAAAAGCTTTTATCACCCTTTCAATCTTGTTGGTTGTATTGCTGTTTGTGCTGGAGTAGTAAGTCTTGTGCTGGAGGTTGTAAGACTGTTTCAAAGGTTGTAACAAACATCAATACAACACCAGGCGAGCGAGAGACTTCCATCTTCCTGCGCATCAACTTTCTCTGTTTGAGGAGAACCCCTCTTACATGTGTTTAAAATTGTGGAATTGTCTGCCCGAAGACCTAAATAGACATAGTGTGACGACATTCAAAAAGTAGGTGAAGTTGTGGCTGCTGTAAAATCCATTCTGCACGATGGAAGATTATCTGATAAATGATAATTTGTGAACTTGCGATTATAATTACACAATTGTAATTATCTGATATATATTTATTAGTTATATTCTAGTTGACAAATTATAACTATCAACACATTTGTAAGCAAATTAATATAAAGAAAGAAAAACTTTAATAAAGTTCATGCACAGACCTGCAGATCTAAGTGAATTGGCAATTAGTTTTTATTTTTTTTTTTTTTTTAATTTGATTTGATCTAGAACTACAACTATTTTTAAATGCACTGCTCAGTAGTATTAGTTTTTACACACTTGCATCAGGTTCCAGGTGCTATATTCCCAAGCAGAACCTAGTGGCCGGTCTCGGCTACAAATTGTCAACTGGTGGTCCACAAGAGATGGAGGGTTGTATCGCCACCCCCTTCTCCCCCCTGCTGACACAGTCTACAAGGACTTCAAAGGACGATTATTCCTTATTCCAGTATTGCACGTAAATGAAATCGACTTTTTGTAAAATAATGTGTGTATAGTATTGGTTCTGTATAAGTCAATACTGTTTATAAAATTCTCTGTTAATTTATTTAAGTAAATAAAAATGTATCTAAATTGCTTAAATATTGTAGCTTTTATCATTTATGTTTTTTATTTTGGTAAAAACAAAAATATTAATATTTTCTAAAACACACATATGTCTTTAATGACAAAATGAATATAAATTTGTTAATCTATCTTAACTAACTTTAAAATTTTAAATATTCTCAAATAAAACTTTTAGATTTTTATTTTACAGTACTAATATAATTTTGAAAGCACGTTCTCGTATAGTTAAAATCGTATACTTTAACAAAATTCTGAAATGACCATAGCAAATTAAAGAGGTATCTTACCAGGCATTTATTAAAAACTACATTTACTTTAAAATTTTATATAAATAACCTTAATATTGACAGCAAAATAAATACTTGTTTCATAAAGAATAGAATAGTTTATTTCCAATTATTTACATCAATTGTGGCCTTGCTAAGTGAAAATCACTTGTCAGCGAGGACCAATATAAACTAATACAACCATTTAAATTATAATACAACTGATTACTTTCAATTATATTAATATCTATACACACTATACAGGGTGTCTTAAAGTCCCACCCCCCCCTATTAACTTTCTTATGAATACAAATAAAGTGATTTACTTCTGGGAATGTTTATATGACCAGCTAAGGAGTTTTTTATGTATGCAAATTTTTTACACCCCCTCTCAAAAGGGGGTAGTTTGGGGGTAAGTCAAAATTTTTAAATAGGAACCCCTATCAAATGACACATCATTTTAAAGGTAATATTAAAAGAAGAATAATGGTGGAAACTAGAGGTCTCTAACATTAGTCTATCAAATTTGGTGGCAGTTTAAAGTTGGAATTATTTCATTAAACCCCCGCAGCTTATGTTACATTTAAAATTGTTGTAAGCAGACAAAACATTCACCCACCAGTTAGTTTTGAGAACTGATGACACCTAATCGCAAAACAAGTTATTACAAGAATCAACAAACACCAAAAACCACAAATAACATAGCATTTATTTGGTTTTGGTTTGTCTGACCAAAGTCCAGTAGGGCAACCTGGGACTTTGGTCAACTAAAAACTGGTTTGTCTGAATGATGGATGTGCAGTGGAAAAATGTGTAAAATTAATTCCTGTTTAATCTATGTATTTCATTGTTAACACTAGAATTAACATAACTAATTTCTTACTTAGTTACATGTTTCAATAACTAACTTGTTGTGAAAACGTCATTACACAATGTAGCCTAGTTATGGGCTTCTATTTCATGAATAACTGATTCGAGTTTAAATAGGCCATCTCACAAAGTAACTACATAATTAAACAACATTAATAATAGTATGAATACTTACAATATGCATTAGAGTTATTAGCTCTGAGATATATAATTATATATGACTAGGCCAGTAATGTGATTGTGTACACTTACTGGTAGGCCTATTTATGACTATAGTAGGCTATATTAGATTACTTATTTAATCCAATAGGCTATATATGAATAAAAAACATTGTAGTCTAATCTCATTATAATTCTTACTTATCGCCCTTAACTGCTCAGAGATAACATATATAAAACAATAATGCATCATACTGCACAAACTACTAATGCCTATCTTACAACACACCAAAATGAGATTAATACAAATTATTTTTAGAAACTTAGAGTGAATTACAAACAGTAAAATCAATTCGTTGTAGGCCTATTTATAAATAAATATTTGTCACAGATTATATTTATTGACATATACTATTTACAAAAATACGACAGATCACTGAATGGCTCTTTTGAGCAGCATAAATTGTGCAGGTCTACTACCCAACTTCAAAAACAATAAACACAAAATAAAAATGCTCAATTGTGGAGCGTGTGCCTGTATATTTTAAAAGAAAATAAATAATAGTAAATAAATAATAAATATATGCAATATAATAACACCAAACACTTTAGATAAACTATAAAGAAGAACAACAATAATATATAACATCAAAAACATAGCATTAAATGATAAACTAAGAAGAAGTGAAATAACAACAAAATAGGCTTTAACCCTAGAACACTAACGCTTCTAAAAGCAACGTTATTACTATCGCTTAGTCTGTGAGACTACTTTAGGAAAAAGTGAATAAATAATTATAAAGAACGTATGAAACTCATTTATTTGTTCACAATATAATTAGTATACATTTAAAAAATACAAAAAAGTAACATTTGATTGAATTCAGTTCACTTAGCGCAATCTACACACAATTTTCCTTGGTGCTCTCCGCACATTGCCTTTGAGCAGCGCTGGCAGAAGTATTTAGTCATCCGCCTCTTCTTTGCTGGACAATGCCCACAGATCTTTCTTCCTTGAGGTTGAGGTTGCCTTGGAGTGTCATCCTGAAGCTGAACACCCAAAATACCTGCTATGGATGTGCGAAGAGGGCGTGACAAAAACTGGTAACTCATCCGCTGCTCCAGCCAGGGTCTTACAAGTTCACAGTGTTGTTCAGTTGCAAACTTTCGTCTTGAAAGTGGTTTTTCTCCAGCTGAAATTTTATTATTCACATAGATAACATATGAGTTAACAATCACTATGTTAATCATGCAGAAAAAAATACATAAAGGCCACCGCTTAGTCTTCCGACTGCAAGACATTTGGCCACACATTTGGTCCAATATGTCTACGGCGCCCTTTGTTGAGTTGTAAAACTCTATTATTTCAGGCTTCTTACTGTGTTCATTTATTGAAGGACTGTCGTGTAAGGTTGAAATAAGTAATACCACTTTCTTTTTTTTCGTCTTGTAGGACACCAAAGTTCTTGGGCCATCGAAACATAACATAGAAGTTCCAACTCGTCTTTCCCCAGGATTTTTCATTTCTTGTGGGATTTCAGGTTTGTCCCGTCTTGTAGTACCAACCAAAGTTAGATTTACTGTGTAACCTCTCTCTTACTTGATGAGTTACATTAAATTTTTGTTAATTTGGTAAATTATTACTCAAATTAAATTTATTTAGATATCTCAGGGTCGTTTTTTATGGGTAAATCGGTGAGGCTGTAAATTACAATAATAAGACTCTAGATTGAAAAAGCTAATTTATTACATTTTTTAAATTTATATATGAATTTTAATAGCACAAACAAGTGAATTTAATTACTTTTTACTGATTTATAGAAACATGATTAAACTAATTTACAAACTAAAACTTATCTTAAATTTTTTCTTCATTTGGTGTTCCTCATGATCTTCACTTTCTCCTATTTGAATATAATGTAATTACGTATAGCACAACCGATATAATGACGGTTCTAACTTGTATATAGTATAACTTTTTTAGATAGTTTACCGGTACTTTAAAATATTGAATTAAACATGTTCCATAAAAACATTTTCTACATTATTCGGGTTTGAGGTCAAGCGACCACCGGCGGTGACTTGTGCACTCGGCCCTAGCCTGAATTGAAGTGGTCGAGGCTGGCTGGCGTCCCTTGCCAGTCTCAGTAAGCAACTAGAGCTCTGGGTTCAGGGCAAGATTTCCGGTCTCTCCATGTGCTCTTGCTCTGGTTAGTGCTGCCTCCAGTTGTCGGATTTGACAACTAACAATATCTTTTATTTATCTTGGGCTCGACTGTCCCTTTGTGACATATTGACTCCCAGACGCAAAACGATAGCTGTCTCCAATGCAAGTTTGGAATGTTGTTTACTGTGGCGTCTCGGAAGACTGCCATGGAATAAATCTGCCTACCCAATTCTCTATATTTGTTGGCTATTAATTTGTTATAATTGCCGAACTATTAATTTATTTTAATTAATGCATCCATTTCCTCATTAAAATAATTTGTACTTTATTAAATTTAATTAATTTAATCGTCAATTAGGTGGCCTGTTACAACTGGTGGAGCTAAAATATTAGTAGCAAGCGGCACTGTAGTAAACCAATTGTCTACTGTCACATTCCGGTTTGTTCCATGGATGCTCTTGGTTAGTTCCGTTACTATAAACTGACTTTGTGGTATGCCTCGTGGAAATGTACCTTTCCCTAAATATGGCATTGCGTCAACCATGTATTTTGTCCCAGAGTCATACATCATCAGTATTTTTATGCCATACTTACTGGGTTTGTTGGGGATGTACATTCGGAATTAGCAACGTCTCCTGAAACCCAGTAATTGCTCATCTATTGTAAGATAGCTGCCGGGTTTGTAACTATTCCGACAAGCATATATAAACAAATCCCATATTTGCCTAATAGGTGCAAAACGATCATCTTTGATCCTATCTATTCCGGTCGCTTGGTTGTCAAACCTTAGAGCTTCTAACAAGAAATCAAATCTACCACCGCTCATAGTAGCTTTATAGCGTTCTCCACAATATTGGGAGTTGAACAAAGTTGTAGTAGGCATATGATTGTCTTTTTGTGCTGCTGTCAAAATCAAAATTCCTAAAAATGCATTAAACTCTTCCTTACAAAGTTCAAAGATTTTCTTTGTTTGTTGAGAATAATTACTTTGTTTTCTCACTATGGTCTCATTAGTGTGTTTGATAATAATATCCTTTATCTCATCTGTAAAAAATACAGAAAATGAATCATATGGCTGAATTTTATTTTTGGCAGCATCTTTGGGCCCTTGCCGTATGTGTACTATATTACGGGCTGCTGTACGAGTTCTGGGATTTACTGGAGGATTATTACTCCACGAGTGTCCATTTTTTCCTTTTAGAGAAATATTTTGACTGATTACATGATAATCATCAGCATTAGGCCTAGGACCATCAACATTTTCATTATGCTCAACATTATGTTGTACATCAAGATCCGTACTCACTTGTGGATTGGCGATGACGTATTCGATTGTTTCTGTGACGGTGTCTCTCTGCAGCTCCCTTACTGGACGTTCTAGATCCTCTTCATTACTTGAGTTTTCGGAACCAGAAGATTCAGGGCTGTAATTAGGGTCCACATCAGTGTCATCACTGTCCACACCAGAAAAATATGGACCATCATGTTGCTCATCTCCTGAGGTATCATCAAGATCAGAAAAGGTTGTATTTAACAAATTTAAAATCCGTTCATTTTCATCCATAATGGCAATCACAGGAAACACTATTTTTTAATGTTGTAATACAATGACAAATTACTATTTACATAAAAAAACAAAATGACACTAACACTATCGCTTCGTATAGTGGACGACACAATGCTATGCTAAAAATAACGTTAAGACTAACGCGTCGTCTCACAGACGTTGAACGGCCAAAACGTGGTAAACACAAAACAATAGGCATGGTTTCAATGTGTCCTTGCGCAAGGGTCAGGGCCAACTGAGGGTACTAGGGAGGGGGACCCGGCAACCTTAAAAACCGCTGTGGTAGGGGAGAGAAAATGGCGTGCGTCGTCTCCCAGACAACGGGTTAGTGTTCTAGGGTTAAAGAGAACAAAAATAATATATTAGTATCAAAAACATAACATTGAAAGATAAACTATAAAGAGGAATAACAACAATATTAGTATATTGGAGAGATAGGGCATCAGCAAACTTACCTTAGAAGACAAGTTCACTAACATCAGAGTAGTAGTAACATATACAAAAGAAACACATAATCACACAAATTTTCTGTGCCACTGGCACTTTCTTCAGAGAGAGACTGACATGGCTTCCATTATTGCTGGGTAGGTGGGGGTGTTTTGTGGTGAGAGTTGTACATCCATAGAGCAACATTCAGGTATTGATGCAGTTTTTTCAGTTGGTGTATGTATGAAGTTTGCTGATGGGGAAGGGAGGTGGTCTACCTTATGTTCAGATTAGGTGGGCCACGGTGAACTCTGGTGTTAGTGAACTTGTCTTCTAAGGTAAGTTTGCTGATGTCCTATCTCTCCAATATACTAATTCCTGGCCTAGTGCCCTTTAACCTAACCTAAAAAAACAGCAATATAACTACAACCACCCAAACAACAATCACAAACCTACTACGTCACACTGTGCAATAACCAAAGATAAGCGTTCTTTTTGAATTTTGTAAAATTAAATTCATTGTATATAAAATCTGGTAATTTGTTGTACAAGTGTGGGATTATAAAACTTGGCAATCTCTCTCCAAAAACAGTCTTTATACGTTCTATTTTTAACCTATCCATTGTTCTCAATCTTACAGCACAGATTTTATAATTTGGAATTTTGAAAGTTTTGTCATAAAAATATCCCACCAATATACAAAAATAGTAAAATTCCAAAGGCTTAAGGGTGCCTGATCTATTTGAAGATTGAACATCATATCCAGACTTTTCTTTTGATTTTTTTCTGATTTTATCCAAGTGACAATTAGCAGCACAGCCATATAATGAAATACCTTATCTATTATTAATTCAACAAGAGCTTTATATACAGATATCTTAACTTCCTCTCTTAGGACATTTTTTAGCCTATAGAAAGCTGCAGTGCAGAAGAAAAGTTTCCTTAGAATTTTTGTTATGTGTTCATTCCACAATAGGCCACTATCTATGGTTACACCTAAGTAATCACATTTATCAACATTTTGTATTTCAATACAGCTGCAATTTGGATCTATAATATTTTGCATGTTTGTATGAGTTATTAAACAACTGCAGTTATGATATTTCAGGACTGGTCTTATTGGTACATTTTTGTTTCTTAGGTGAATGTACTGTTTTATTCAGTACTGTTTTATTCAGATTTATGACAAATTCCATGTCATGCATCCATTTATTAAAATGTATCTGTAATAAATTTTGAGCAGATATCAAATCAAAATGAGAGGCTACTATCAATAAGTCATCTGCATGGATATCCATATCTTGACATCCTCTGTTTATTGATATAAATATTAAATAATAATGTTCCAAGGTTACTACCTTGTGGAACTCCATATAGGCATGCCTTACTTTCACTATATGTATCTTTGATTTTTACTTTAAACAGTCTGTTGTTAAGATAAGATTCAAACCACTTGAGTTGCACACCAGTGATGCCAATATCTTCCAATTCGGTAGCTAATTTCTTTTGATCAATTGTATCAAAGGCTTTAGACATGTCGATAAAAAGAGCTAAAACAAAATATCCTTTGTAAATGTGTTCATTAATTAAATCTCCAACTACTCTAAATAATGTATTACTTCCTCTACCTTTTTGGAAAGCATATTGGTTTTTACTTATTATATCACATTCTTTTAAAAACTTATTCAGACACCTGCAAACATCTTTTCAACTACCTTCTCTATACTGGGGAGCATTGTTATTGGCCTATAGTTCTCATAGTCTTTCTGACAGTCTTTTTTATAAATTAGACATACAACAGAAATCTTCAGGCAGTCAGGGAATGACCCAGTCCTCAGAGATTCATTTATTACTTGGGATAAGACAAGAGCTACAGTTTCAGAAACATACTTGAGATCTTTATTTCTTATGGTATATAATTAGGCTTGCCAGACGTACCGGTTTGACCGGGACAGTCCCGGTTTACGACTAAGATCCCGGTGTCCCGCCCGGTTTACTGCACGTCCCGGAATAATTGAATTTTGACGAGATTAATTTAATACTATTAAATTTCTAAAGTAAATGATAAAACAAAAATACAAAGTAGACTCTCTCATTACGTTCACGCTACAGAACCTCGGCTCTCCACTAAGCTATGACTTTTACATTAAGATAAAAAACAAGAAAGAAGTGCTAAAATTGATTCTGGCAAAAGAAAAATATAAGTAAAAAACTCTTTTAAAATGGGTCCATGTTTCTGTTATTTATTAAAACGTGTAAAATTGAATAAATACTAATTAATTCAAAGAGACTTTAAAGGAAAATATAAGTAAAAACATTTTCTTGTCACTTTTAAATTGTGTGTATTTTGCCTTTTTGGAACTTTTAAACAAGAATAAATGTCTAATTTATTCAGTCATACAACTATTAAATAAAAATAAAACTATAAGTAAAAACTTTATCTTATATCTTTGAAAATGTGTATTTTTGTTACTTTAATAAAACCGGTAAACAAAATAAATGTAATTTGTTCTTTCAGCAATTAATTATTCACCTACTATTTTCTGCTAGTTTTTAGTTACCAAGATAGCTTAAAATGTGATTTTCGGGCATGTAATTTTTAAAAATGTTCATGCTCTGGGGGGTGGGCCCCCCAGACCCCCCCGCGATTTGTCCCAGTTGCAACTTTGGCAAATCTGGCAAGCCTACATATAATCCATGCGCTTTCTTTGTGTTAAGATTTTCTAAAATATTTCTGATTTCTTTTTCTGTTGATAAGGGTATATAAAAATTAACTTAATTATTTATGCATCTTCTAGTTGATGTTTTATTATTACATATATGTTTGATATATGCTACACCCTTCACAAATTCAGTTGCAAATTTATTCCCTATGTATTGTGATGGTTCATTCATTGCTATTACTATTTGCTTATCTAAATTCTTATTTTTAGTCCCCTCCAGTAGGTTATTTATACCCTGCCAAGTTTGTCTGGAATCATTATCCGACTCCCGAAAAAGATTGCCATAAATTATTTTTTTCTGTTTTTTATTTCTTTAATAACTTTATTTCTAAAAGAAGTGTAGTGAAGCTTGTATTCATTATATTTTGGGTTTCCCTTCCATACTCTAAACAGTCTATCCCTTTCCTTGATCATTGATCTGAAATTGTCAGTTATCCATTCCTTCTCTTTTCTTTTTGATCTGTCACTTTATTTAGTTTTAATTTTACATTTACCGTATATACCCCTGAACTTATTAGTAATAGATTCAAACATCTTTTCAGCACATTCTGTTTGCACTATTCACCAATTTATACTTTATAGCTCTTTTTATAGCCTTTTTTCATCTATTTTTTCGTATAATTTTTGGTCTCTTTTAGATAATAGTCTCAGAGTATAGGCCAACCTTACCTACCGGATAGTGGTTCGAAATCTTTGTTTTTATGATCCCACCTTCCACATCTTCGATACCTATCATATCTCTTAGAAGTCTGCGATAGATTACCCGCTCTGACTTCCTCCCTAGTGCAGTCCAGTATTATACAATATAACCTTTTTGATGACAACATAATCTCATAATCCAGCACAAAGGTATCAGCCCCATTCAGCACATCCAAATTAGTGTCACCCACAACAATTAAATTACCGTAAAAAAATGTATTTGATATTACATAATTTAATTCGTTAAGAAATAATACTGGACTACGGCCTGTACAAAGCTAAAAGATGAATTTGAACATTTTTGAGGCCTATGGGTTCAATGGCTCCTGCAATACATTCAAATGATCTTGTGATCCAATTAAATTCATTGAATTTAACTTTATTTGTATTATAAAACACAACTATACCACCACCACCAGACCTTCCTAACCTACATTTACTAACTATGTTTAAATCATTAATAACTAAACTACTTATAATATATTCTGAACGGTTGATTTCTGATAAAATAATGACATCTGAATCTGTCAGGAAGGACTGCAGCTGTACAATAAGAGTAAGCCAATTTGACCTAATAGATCTTATATTCAGATGAACTAAACTGACACCAGCAAAATCAGTAATTTTCAAATGATCAAACCAAGATTCAAAATTTAGGTAATTATCAAAGTGAAAATCTATATTATTATCTTCTAAGTTATTCATATTTACTCTTTTAATGGTTAAAAACTATTTAATAATATGCTATCTTTATCATATTAACCCTGTTACTGGCAGACTCTATATTCACTCAATTTTCTAATCACCAATCTTACACAGGTTATCATTACCCTTTAATGCAATAATATTTTTGTACTCTGGATTTTTCTTGGCTAATACCTCACCATTTTGGAACCAAATGAATCTATATCCATGCATTTTCGCCCTGTTCTTAGCAATCCTCTATAGAAATTTCTGTCAGTTTTGCCTTTTTCCCTGCTTTTAACCATTCATCTCTGGTTGTTGAGGTCATGAATTGCACAATAATTGCTGGAGGCCTACCATAGTTGTTTTGTGGTTGCCTATACATTTTATGAATATTTTAAGACGAATAATTTACACCTATATATTTAGCCAGTCCCTCAACGACAACCAAGATTTCTTCATTTTTCAGAGATTCAGCACCGACCGAGATACCCTGCACCTCTAAATTCACACGTCTTCCATATTGTTCAAGACTATTTACACGTTCAGTCAGAAACTTTACACTTTCTTCAATTTTTGCAAGTTTATTCCGCACTGCTACTATGTTATTTTTAAATTCTTTACTTTCTTTACGTAGGTTTTTAATTAAAAATAATATTTCATCATATTTATTGGAGTGAAATTTCAGCGATTGTTCAATCTTAGCTACTGTACCCTTCATCTCCTAAAGGCTGTCAATCTTGTGGCCTATGTCTCTTGACCAAGTTTCAGATGTATCTTCATCGGCTTGACTTTTGGGCTTTTCTTTCTTTCTGCAAGTCACACAGGTCCATTTTTCCTGACCATTTTTACCTAGCACTTTCCAAGGTTGAATGTGAATGCTACATTCACCAAAATGAAACTCACTAGAACATAACCTGCTATGGGCATACTCCCTATACTTAGGTATACTTCATACTTCATCACACCGGCCAGATAATTTAATACCCATGTTATCTGGCATTTTTTAATTACTTTATATTACTGATACCACAGATTTACACAAATACAAATTAAAAATATAGTTGAAAAGTATAATAATATGTGGAGCTAAATGAAGCTCACCACTGCCACAGAGTATTATGGAAAGAATACATACAATTTTAAACTACCTTTCCACGCAACTAATTGTTTAAAGTGAAAAATTATTTCCGTTTTTGTTTCTTCTTAGAAAAGTAATAAAAGATCAAAAGCTGTAAGTTTCAAGTCACTGATACATACAGCCGTAATATTTCTGATTGTTAGACAGCGTTGTCAGTAATCATTTGATGTAAAAATTTGAACTATTTTATTCAGTAATGGATTATGCCAGTGTGATGGTGCTCCATCTTGTTGAAAGATGAAGTTTTCCAAATGAACAGTAAGTTAGGGAATAACCAGTTACGCATTTGTGACGTTAGTTTCAATAAAAATACAAGTTAAATTTGGGTCATTCTTTTTTAAACACTCCGTAGATATTTTTAACTCTATTTTTTTTCCTAAAACTAAAGAAAAATCATTGAATATAGCCAAGCTTATCTGACGTTTACAAGAAAACTAAATCATGCAGGATATAATGTTTTAGTGCTTACCACTCGCATATTAATAAAAATTCTTATAAAAATATAAATTATTCATAAATAAAATAGAAAGATTCATGTAACTTGTAAAAGGCAAATACTATTCTATTCAAATGATAATCACATAGCTGACAATATAATCACATTGAAAGTCCAGTGTTTAATAACATTTTGTTTATTCCATTCAGAAACCTCCCTGGCATTTTGTTTCCTACTACAACGACAGCATTGATGTTGAAGGTGGCAGAGATGATAAATTACTTCAACTATTGGCAGTCAAGCTTAATTTTAAGTAAGTTCCATAGTAAAATTAATTTAGTCTTTCATCTTACATATGAGATGCCGACACAACGTTGTGCGTATTTTAAGGCGAATATGAATGGTTTTATGAGTGTAGGATGAGTGTGGATGAGTGTAGTCTGGTTACTAACTGAGTTCAACTGTTCCTCAGAAAGGGAAATTTATTAATAGCCCAACAGCCAGGGCAACTAAGGGATCTACAGCTTTATGTGGAATCCAAACCACGTAGTGCTGGTCTGATTTTCAGCTAATTGACAAGCCTGATACTCAGTTAACTCCCCCACACAACATCCGCACAATGATTACCACCCAACATGGACACCCCAGACTTCTCTAGTAGTGTCCACGCCGATAGCAACCACCAAGCGGACGCCATGTTGGTATTAAGAGGACCGAGCATACAACCTATCGCCTACAATCTCCCAAACACTTTGTCCCCATGTAGCTGGGTTATAGCACTGCGCCATCAGTGCCGACATCTATCTATACAAAAGCCATTCTCCAAAACTATACGTCCAATTTACTTAAAGTTTTGTACATAGGTTTATCTTGCCCCCTGGAGGATCAAAGGATTTTCCTCTCCAACCTCAGGACTCCGTCCCCTGGCCTCCAAAATTCCCATGGTTTTCTTATGGAGCAATATTAATTGATTGATTTATTTAATTAAAAGCTGTTAAATAAAAACAAACTGAATAAATTGTGGAAGGCTAAACTTTTAAAATTAAAAATAATTGAGTACAGTAGTAAATTATACATAACATCAGCTGTTCTAAATTTGGTGTAAATTGGATACAGTGTAAACTGAATGCTTGCTACACATTTTGATTATGTAATCAAACTCAATATTATGACTGGCGAAGCGGGCGGTTACAACTAATTTGATATATTATGTAACATTTGATATTGTTTTACTTTGTAAAGAATATTCTGCTGTTACAAATAGTTTACTTAAATTATATGCTTAAAAACTATTTTATTCCAAAGCAATTAATGGAATATTTAAGAACTGCACTTCCGGGACTCAAGTTTTCACTACAAAAAGTTGTCAATGACAACAATCTTATAAAATTAAAAAGTTATTTTCAAAGAGAAATAATTTAATATAACCAGAGAAGATAACAAAATGAGATTGTCGCAAGTTTCAAGTTGTTTTGCAAAGTGAATTTAAGTGCTTAATTACTTTTTATCCGAGGACATTTCTCATAACTTATTAGGTTTTATATATTCTATTAGGCTTAAATAAAATACCAAGATGATAAAATATTCAGTATTTGTTTGCTGTAATGAGTTTCATTTCTATATGTGAACAATTTCTGTTTTAGAATAGAATACTTTGAACCATCGGAAAAGAATCAAGGTTCAGGAATCATAAATGGGACGATGAATGGTGTCCTTGGACAAATCTGGAGGAGAGTAAGTAAAACATAAATAAAAATAAACAATAGGAGTAGCTTTTTCTCAAATACTTATATGTTTTAAAGTTTTATTAAAATGTATTTTGACACATTTTCAAAGTTATTTAGGGTGCAGTGAAACAATTAAAATAAGAGAGTTACATAAGTTATTTTTCTTATCTTATTGAACATCAGTAACTTGGCTAGATAGTAGGAGAAATAAATGCACTATCTAAAATTGGCACTGATAACCACAACTAACTAAAGCGTATTGCAAATTCAATAGACTCTCAGCAGTCCAGATCAGTCTAATCCGGACTCCGGGTAGTCCAGATTAATGATTGGAATGGAAAAAATAAAATGTTGTAAATAAAAACAAATCTACATTTTACTGCCTTTACATTCACACTATCAGCCCGCACTACACAAAATTCGTGTCTTTTGCATCGTCC
This sequence comes from Stictocephala bisonia, assembly GCA_035578905.1. Taxonomy (NCBI): domain Eukaryota; kingdom Metazoa; phylum Arthropoda; class Insecta; order Hemiptera; family Membracidae; genus Stictocephala; species Stictocephala bisonia. Next base: position 70,346 of record JAQJVL010001721.1, on the reverse strand, counting down.
AGCACCATGCACTTTGTTTCTCAATATAAAAATGTATTACTTTAATACCATGTTGTCAATTCGCTTCATTTGTGTTGTTACTTTGTTTTGTTTTTGTTTCTCATGATTTCATTGAAAGTCCAAACCTAAATTTCTATATCTTAACTAATTAAAAATCAATCCCCAAATTATTTTTGAATTTACAAACTGTATTTATCACGTTTCTTAAACTCTGCAATTTAATTGTGCAATACTATCATATGTCAAACCTTTTATCATTTAAATCACCAGACTGGTGAAAATATGGGAAGGGTGTGTGAGTCGAATAAAGTTAGTGTATACTTTTTGCCTTTGAAATTTTGCCATCACTCTTTTATTAGCACATAAATGTACAAATATCATCATATTGCTTGCCAAATATAGAATTGATAAATTACTTCAATCTCCATTAAATTTGGAATTTTCTAAATCCGTACCTTCCGTTCGCCACATTAACCTGAACTTTTAATAATGTACTTAATTTAATTAATTAGTACCAAAAAGTGCTTCAATGGTAAATGTCATAATATTTAGTACATTATAATTAACAAACCATGCAATTTGTCATGCTTCCCTTTCTAATGCATATTTGCTCAGCTGTGTTTAAATTGTAAGCTAATTATGCCACAGTCTGTATATTGTTTGTTCATTGTAGTGTTTTTATGTCATTTTCATCTAGTGTTTAAAATATTACACTAAATTTCAAGATGTTTAGGAATTTCTTTCACTAACAGATGAATGGAAAAACATTTTATTAACATCTCAAAATTTAAGCACCATAGAGAGTGTTCAACTTATTGAATCATAATGTGTTGGTTTTTAAATATTTAGTTATTAGAAAAGAAAAAAAAACTTGTTAACTGAAGAAATAGTTTACTACAGGTTGGAATATTTGAAGAATTTATTATAATTGTATTACAATTGTAAATAAACCCCCATAATATACTTTTAAAAATAAATTACTGATACTAAAAATGTATATATTCAAAAAGTGATTTTAGTTCAATGACAAGATTGTTGGCTAAGTATGGAGAAAATAATGACTAGAAAAAATTATTTCACTTAACTAGAAGGTTCTTTATTGTATACTGGCACCACAATATCATATCAAAGAGAAATGATTTGTTGCGATGACAAATGATGACCTTATTGCGATAAAAACCACTGCGAAGGACAAAATAAAGTTTTTTTTTAACTATAATTATTATTTATTAGTTCTTTAAATATTCTGTTCTAATTATCTTCAAATTATTAAAACAGCATACAGTATTACCAAATTATACTATTAAATTACAAGCTACTTGTAAAAATGTGCTTTTAAATTGTTGTTTCTCTGTGTTCTTTTGTAAATATTCCATGCAACTAATTAAATTAAAAGAACGGCTATAACTTTGATAGTGTTAAACAATTTGATATATAAACTGACTTGAGACTATTGTCTTTTGGTTAAACAATCCAGTTTCGAATTACAACACTCTGTCACAATTATCCTCTGTCTCTGGATTGTTCGCCAGGACGCAGAGATGTTCATGGGAGACCTGACTGTAACCTACAATCGTAGTCAAGCAGTAGATTTCACCTTCCTTACATTGGCAGACAATGAAGCATTCCTCACTCACTCACCTGGACATCTAAGTGAAGCATTGGCCCTCGTCCATTCTTTCCACTGGAATGTTGGTTTCAAAATTAAATCATAAAAATAATTTAGAGCACATGTCTGGAATTATATTGCATTAAAATGATGTAGCATCAGTTTATCTTGTGATAAATGTAGAGTTTGTTCTAAGATGGAAATAGTTTTATTTACTTAAAATTTAGCTTACTGGCCTTTTTCGTGCTGCCATAATACTCATTGCTACAGTGAGAAAGTTTCACTGTACCATTTTACTTATGGTTCTAAGTGCATGTGAATTCACTTTGCAGTTTAGCAAACAATTTACCAGTTTTGGTTTTGCAGGCATTATTTCTAAAACAGTTAAGAAGGGTATGATTCAAAACTTTCTTGCAAATAAAAGAAAATTGTTTAGGCTATTAAAATAAAAACAGTAATATTTTTTTGAAAAATGGTTATGATGTGAATTCCTACCTCACTTTTACTAATAATTTTTTATATTTCTTTAATTATTTTTTCACCATCCTGTGTCCACTTCTTGACTTAAGTCTCCCTACACTGCAGGAGTTTTAAGTGTGTTATCTACTCCACTGTCAATATTATACTATACTAAAAAAGTAATTGGAAGATTTTTTAATTGCTAAGCTTGTTTTTAAATATTGATATTGTATTTATTTGTATACTGATTTCAAATTAAAATTCATTTATTGACAAAATGCATACATTACAGGCATTAAAACCCAATTACAATGTTGCATTAAAATAATACAGTGTATAAATATCGAGGAATGTAGTCTTTCAAGAATCACTTCACAGCTTACAGAAAAGCAAACAACAAATAATAAATATATTAAACTTGCAAACAGACGAGATTATGCTTGGTCAAAATCTATTAGGTTATTTAATCATTACAACAAACTAAACATATAAAAAGTGGGTTAATAAATATTTAAATAAGATATTACAAGACAATTATTCTGCACATGCTCAAATAAAAACTTACAATTAAAATATGTTGAAATTAATAAATTACAATGCCCTTAATTAGATCAATAAAAAATGTTACAATAAATTAATTTTACAATATACTAAATTAATGCATACTGGCGTTTACAGCTTTTAAAAAATTGTTTAACGAATAACTAAAAATATCAACACTTACGGAAAGCGAATTGTGTAGCCTAATCATAACATTGAGTGGAGAGTTAGCAGACAGGTTGGTACGAGAAAAGCTGGGAGTGAACAACACTCGACTCCTTGTATTAGGCCGAGGAACATTGAATTGTAGTTTTGACAATAGAGCCGAGTCGTCGAGCCCACCACCCACAAGCTTATGCAGGCAAGCCAACATAGCCACCTTCCGCCGCAAACTCAGAGAGTCTAAATGAAATATCGATAGTAGCTCCGAATATGGAATCACTGTTGTAAAGTGACCAAATTCCTTGAAATACAAAAACCTCAAAAATTTTTTCTGAACATTCTCAACCATATCTGAGAGGTAAGCGTATGATGGCATCCAGATAACTGAACCATATTCTAATTTAGATCGTACTAAGGAGCAAAATAGAAGTTTGACTAAATTGGAATTTTTAAAGAAATTAGCAGATCTACGGATAAAGCCTAGAACCGCAAATGAAGATTTACACATAGATATAACATGATTAACAAAGGTAAATTTCTCATCAAACGTGATGCCCAGATCTTTAATAGAATTATTGGATGCCAGTTGAATGCCACCCATATTATAATATGAGTAAACTATATTTTTGTCAGATCTTTTGGAAAAACGAATAACAGAACACTTATCCAGATTAAATTTTAAATTATTGGAACTCCATTGAAAGAGGTTGTCTAAATCATCTTGTAACTGCATACAATTATAAACACTATCGATACTTTTGAAGATTTTTAGATCATCCGCATACATCAAAAATTGACAATTTTTTATTGATGATGTCATATTATTTATAAAAATAATAAACAGAAGTGGCCCTAAATTAGACCCCTGTGGAACTCCAGACTCGAGATGGAAATTGAATGAAACAGCTCCTTTATAAGAAATGTACTGAATTCTTCTGGATAAATAGGACGCAAATAATTTTATTAATGAAGAAGTAAACTTGATAATTTCATTTGAGTAAACGCTAATACGGATGGTTCTAACTCCAAGTTTTGCATTCTGAAGAAAGCAGTGTCCACTGTTCACAGATTTAATTTTGTTTTTTCAGGTTGAGAATACTGTCAACAAACTAATACAGAGCTTTTATTGTTTTGACAAATGCTGTACATATCAGTTCATGAAGGTTGTTATTACTTGTATAATACATTAACATTTAATTTTATTACATCATAAGAATTTAAACTTAAAGTATTTGTTGGAAAAATATATTGTTTATAATTATGATAACTTCTTTGCTGTAGTTATGATAGTTTTAATTCCAGTTTGATACCCAAAATCGAGGCTTCTTGCCATTACTTACAAATTTGCAAGTAACATTTCATTAGTTTCATGCTCAAACAATGTATTGCCTTTTAATCCAAACTTAGAGCCGACTACTGATCTCTGTGGCAGGTATGGCCGCTGGTTATGATTACTATCTTGGTGACAGGACCTCTTCTCTTCCTCATCATATACATTCCACAGCTGTGGAATCCCAATGAAATTATTACATCTTCTCCTAAAAAGCTGTTTTATGACTGCAACTGGTTCATATATGCAATATTTATGAAACAAGGTGAGCTTTCAGTATTAAAGTTCAGTTGAGTTTATAGTGGACAGTAGCAAAGTTAATGAAGACCATTTTTTTATGTTTTAGAGATTTCACATTGTACCATTCTTTCCAAATACTGATAATACCATTGAAAATTAAGCATAGGTGATTCCATCTATTTTGATTTCAAGAAGGGTTTTGATAAACTTTATCACTATGCTTTTGCTAAACCTATCTTTTTTTGATTTTACTCTGGTCTTATTCAGTGGATAATATCTTTATACATAAAAGTGCTGTTTAGAAGGTGTATTCAATTAACTTTGTCACAATGCTCTAATTTAATAGTTAAATAATGCTCTAATAGTTAAATTCAACTGTATGCCATTAACATTAAAAACATTACCGATCACTGATATGGGGTACCATTTTTGGCCCTTCAGTCAAATGTTGATTTGGCTTTAGGGTGGGCCAACACAATCACATGCCACTGAACCTTACCTTAGTAGTAGTAGTTTATTTGACCCATCAAAATAATCCATCATTCTTCTGCTATGGGATCAGTGGCAGTGCCTACTACGTGGATCACCAAATATTTTAATTACAGGCATGTCTGTTTAACACTTCCAAGGACGAGGTTCAAAATTACCTTAAGTATGTAACCTTTATTTTAAAGAGACAATGAGCTTACACTGAGCAGCAGTCGAGGCTGTATAAAAAAGTTCTTTGTCATGGATAGCTTGAAATATTCTGAAACTAGATATGAAGGAACTACATTTACAATTTAATCCATCTATATTACCTTTTTCTATATACATAAAATTATTATATATTTATAGAATTATTTCTTTTTATTATATATATATACAGTTCATATAGGTTCAGAGGAGGCTGTTGGTCCAAAAGTTCTGGAATTTCTGTTGCTTAAAAAATTGTATGTCCATACTTTGAATGTTCATACTGTATAATCCGGTGTGTGTGTGTATATTAATAAATAAAATTATGCGACAAGTTACTTTTGATTCTGAAAGCACCACACAACTAGACCAACACTCAGCTAGTGTGAGCCTCATTTCTTGAATGTTTCATGTTAGTGGTTTGGATCAATAACACAAAATTTCATCTTTGTTATGTGCACAAAAAATAATTGTGCTTTTAGGGTCAAACAATTAAAATTTCTATGAGTGATTGAAGATTTACTTATACAACTACTTAAGGAACAGGATAATAACATAAGAATATACCTGTCTAAAGTTTTTCTCTGCATTTCAACGCATTTAAAGTTTATTTCTGTAGGTTAGTTTGTATTTAAATTTTTATCTCATATTTTTTAGCTAACTCTGATGAACTTCTTCCATTTTTATAAATATTCATTTTGCTAAAGATGACATTTTTTTCATAAATCCTGTCATACCAAGTCAGGGTTTCCTCTACTAAGATACCAATATCATTTGAGTACCATTATTGTTCAATATCCCTGAACATCTCCTTAAATAGACAAAGAAAGTATATTTGGAAATTCCAAAATACTTTGATAAATCACGTTCACAATTTCTGTTATGATGTATTCAAAATTACCTAACATTTTAAAATACATCAGAATCTGAACTGTTTTAAATTATGACGGATAAAACCATCTGCTAGGATTACATAAATTAGCTCTAAGGAATGTGTCTAGTTTATCTCTAGTTGTATTCAATCATAAAAAAAATCTTGTGACTTTAAATGTAAGGTTTTTACTATTACAGTTAATAATATGCTTATTTTTCATTGTAACACTGTAATTAAATACTACTGTAAAATGTTAGTTAGTAGAATACCAAGAAAATGATGTTACAGGTGTGACGATGCCAACGAAGAAGCATAAAGTCAGATTTGTGCTAATTTTGCTGTCATTAGCTGCGACTTATGTCATAGGAGACATGTATTCTGCCAATCTCACTTCCATGCTGGCTAAGCCTGCAAGAGGTAGATATTCATGAGAATAAAATAGAAAAAGATTAAAAATATAATAGAAAAAATTATGTATACCTCTTTAATAGTGAACAGAAGATCTTAAATCTATAAACTGCTGTTGACGCAGAAATTATGTGCACTCGAGTTTGAAGGTTGTTTTTTAAGGAACTAAAAGGCCTACAAAAATCTAATCATACCATCGTTTTCCTTGTTTAATTGTACGTTATGACACTTGCATTTTACATTTTTATTACAAGTTTTAATAATTGTTATCCTAGTTGGAACAAAAAAGAATCAGAATGTTAACTAGTTTTTATTGTACATCAAATTTACACCGCTATCACTAAAAAATCTGTTAATTTATGACATTTTTATTTTAATATCTGGTTGATATGAATATTTTCTATAAGTTTCATAAATTTTAGAATCTCAACTTTTTGAGAAAAAAATGTCTTGTCAATTCCCTGAAACATATTTTCTTGGCTTCTAGAGGTTGTAAAATGTATTACTTGGTCTTGGTGTAAATCTTATTACATGTGTAGTTACGATACATTACTTTTATACACATTAGTAAATGTAGTAATCTTAAATTGATTTTAATCAATTTTAAAATAACTTTAGATTGAAACAATTAAGTTGATTTAAATCAATATAAAATTGCTGCATTTATTTACACACATGAAAGTGATTTATCATAACTATACATATGGCATAAGGATTACAACAAGACCTATTAATTAATTTTACAACCTCTAGAAGCCAAGAAAATAATGTTTCAGGGAATTGATAAGAACTTTTTTCTTGAAAAGTTAAAATCCTAAAATTTATAAAACTTATAGGAAACATCCTTATCAACCAGATATTAAAATATAAATGTGATAAATTTACGGGTGTAAAATTGATGTACAATGAAAACTAGTTAAATATTTTGTTCCCAACTAGGATAAAATTATTAAAACTTGTAATACAATTTTAAAATGCATGTGTTATAACGTACAATTAAACGAGGAAAACAATGGTGTGAATATATTTTTCATAGGTCTCTAAGCTCCTTAGAAAACAGCCTTCAAACTCGAGTGCACATAATTTCTGCGTCGACAGTAATCAAAGTATATGTCCATATTTCCATAATGTACAATTTGTTTCATTGTTGAATTTAGAAGATATAAGGCAAGTCTGGAAGTTAGAAGCATTTTCTTCTAACACTACTGCAGGGCTTCCAAAGTACATTATTTAAAATTCTTTCCTGCATTTTTTAGGAAATTGTTTTAGTGTATGACTATCTAATTTACACCCTTAACAAAGAAACATAGTGTGAGTAAAGATAGCTATAGCTTTACATCTTGTTTGCTACATCATAATATTAGTTTGACCAGGTCATTGAACATTGATTTCATTTGGAAACGCCTTAGTATTCAAACAAATTAAATTCATATGAATTACTCTAACATATGAATGCAGACTTTTGGAAGGAAATTTAATGAAGTCCCACACCTACCAGATGTTGAAATGTGTGAAAAGGCAACATTTCTAGGCATTACCCTGGACAAAAACCTCACCTGGACACCCCACATAGATAACCTCTGTATGAAACTAAGTAGCAGTATTTTTGCCATAAGATGACTTAAAGAGACAACAGATGACCAAACAACAATAACAGCCTATTATGCACTATTTGAGTCACATATCCGATATGGACTGATGGCCTGGGGTGGAACTTCTGCAACTAACTTACAGAGGATCCTTAAACTTCAGAAAAAGGCAATTAGAACTCTAGCAGGATTACAGAGACTCGATAGCTGCAAAGAGGCCTTTTAAGACTCTTAAAATTCTGACTATAGTGGCACTGTACGTCAAGGAAGCAGTAATGCATGCAGTAAAGGAGGGCTTCCCAAGGCGGAATGAAGTTCACCAGTACAATCTTAGAAACACAACAATGCTTGACCTGCCTGTACACCATATGACACTCTATGAGAAAAAACCATCATACATTGGCAGAAAATTGTACAACCACCTACCAGCTGAACTGCAGACCAAGAACGGACAGGAGCTCAAGTTAGCACTGCACAAATGGCTTTGCAACCAGCCACTCTACTCCATGCTAGAATTTTACAATTTAAACATGTTATGATCAATATCCTGACTACATAATGTATCTATGACTGTACAATTTTTATTTTAGCTGTCTCTTGACGCTAATACTGTTCTCTACAAATACCTAAATAAAGTATATTGTCTATTGTATATTGACTTCATCACCAGGACTGGTTAGATTTTAAACCTCTTCATCACCATCATCACACCGAGACCAAGTAACAGAACACAGCCAAACCTTTATCTTTAGCACATATTTTTTTCTTTTTTATTAATTTTTTTTTTTTTTTTTGAAAGACAGCTAGAAACAAGTGGTTGGTTTCAATCCCATTTAAAACAGTCCTTGAATCTTCTGGAAATATATCCTTAATCAATCCTATTGTAAATGGTCTAATCTCTTAATTAATTTTCTTATTCATATCCTGACCAAGTCATAATTCATAAAAAAGTTGAAATTCATCGTAAGCACTTTTCTAACCTTGGTTAAACTGCTTGACCCAAGTTAGCTTCATTTTATTACTAATATTCCTTATGTGAAATGGGCGGCTCAGTGGTTTAGCCGTCAGACTGAAGAGTCCAAGGTTCAGATCTTTACTGAGCTGCTGGCTGGTACTTATCTCAGTGAACTGGGAGTAAAGTTTTTTTTTAAATAAAATAAAAAATACTGCTGTAACCTAGCTACTTGGGTGCCAAGTATTGTGGGTACTATAGTTTCTGTTCATAGTCCTCTTAATTTTGCCACAGCAACTACTCTGATTTTGCCATCAGCATGGAAATTCTTGGATACGTTGAGTGGTTAAGTAGCATTATCACACCCGGATCAGATGTTTCCAAGGGAGAGACTGGAATCTCAGAGATAAATAAATTCTAAAAACTGAACATGCAAGAAAAATTAACATAATGGAGTTTTTTTAAATAAAATAAAAATACTGCACTAACCCAGCTACTTGGGGGCCAAGTATTGTGGGTACTATAGTTTCTGTTCACAGTCCTCTTAATTTTGACACAGCAACTACTCTGATTTTGCTATCAGCATGGAAATTCTTAGATACTTTGAGTGGTTAAGTAGCATTATCACACCCGGATCAGATGTTTCCAAGGGAGATACGGGAATCTCAGAGATAAATTCTAAAAACTGAACATGCAAGAAAAATTAACATAATGGCTTTATTACAGATCTAGGGAGTGAGGAAACTAGAGTGCATGGGCAGAGTTCCAAAAGCCAGCAGAGGGTCACTACATGCTTATGGTGGTGTAAGAAAGAAACCGTCATAATTTTCCAGACAAACTATTAGCAATATATTGAAATCCTTAGAAAAGTAGATAAAAAGTTATGAATTAAATTTTTGTTCCGATTTTCACTTTGTAAAAATATATTAAATTTTTAATTATTTGTATTGCAGAAAAACCAATCACAAATCTGGAACAATTGGCAGATGCCATGGAAAATCAGGGATACCAACTTTTGGTGGAAAAATTGAGTCCTTCTCATGGGAATGTCGAGGTACTTAAGTTTTTAGAAAGTTTTGCACACTACCACCATTGAGTATACTGCATTTAAAAAAGTGTCTTTCAATTAAGTATTTTTTTTAGGTTAAATTCACACTAACAGTTCTTTTTTTATCAATTATATCATGTGTTGTTTTTTATTAATTTGTACCACCTGAATGTTGTGTTCAATATTCAGTTAACAGTAAATAAATGAACATAATCTATTAAACTTCTAGCAATGGTGGGACCTAGAATGTCAAAACACATAATATGGATGAAAAATATCTCTCAATTGTGTTTTACTTTTAATATTTAATTCTATATATCTTTTCTCGATCAAAAGTGCAGTTTAATAATTTAGTATTAAATAGTTCTGCTTATTGACAATACTATATATATTTTTATTTGTAGATTTAAAATTCACTGTTTTTCATGTTTTGAATTAACATCTGAAATAAAATTGGCAACTCTATCTGTATAGTATATTTAATTTAAATGTGCTTATCATATTTTAACAAATAGTTTTATAAAGTATTCAGAAACTTCTTGCTATCTATTTTTGTTTTTTTTTTGTCATTTTTTTCTCTCAAGGTGAAGTACAGTTATTCCATTGAAGTGAGTCACAGATAATTAATTCCAATCTTGTATTATATTATCTTGTGTATATTTAAATTATAGCCAACATTTTCTTAAAATGTTCTTGTATATTATTTGAATATGAGCGCATTTTCAATGTTTAACATGTTTTTTCACGTACCAACTTAGATAAGTGTTAGTTTTTTAACTGTACTTGTATTAGTATCTAGTAATTTACATTATTCCTTTCAGGCATATATACTTTAGTGTGTTTATGTTGAACAGATACATGGGTAATCTATTACTTTTATTTTTACATCATTATTTAACTTTAATTTATATCATTTTTGAATGCAATAAAATGTGTTATTATTGCTGATTTCAGTTGAATAATTATTCTAAATTAATATTCATATAATTCACTTTATACAGATCTGTTTTACCTAGCTATTATAAGTTTGTGATTAGGCATTAAACTTGTCATTTCAATGCTTTGCGCATAAACTAGTATAGCAGAGCTCAATTATATTAAAGTGTTATACTCAAATAACGTCACAAAGTGTTTTAGTCAATTGGCGTTTCTGTATTTTAAGTCTATAACTTTGACCTTTGAGAAATGTTCAACCCTTATTTCTTAGATTAGTAAAATTGTAATTTTATTTTTAGATTTATTTAGTATTTAATAAGCATGATATGGTATTAGTGGAGTAGGCCTGGTATTTTCTTCTGACATATTGTATTTTACATACTTTACTCAAAGTAATGGGCAGGTAGGTTGCAACTATGGTGATGGACCCATTGGAAAATGATGGCATTGATGGCAATTCTTTAATTAATAGTTATTCAAAAACAAGTAGCTTTTCTCAGTTCTAGTTTTTTTTCTCAATTTAATATTTTGAATGACAGTATTAAAATAGTACACTTAATTATTAGGAGGTATTCAAAACACATAGATGAATTCTTAATCTACATAATTAATTGACAGTTGAGTTGGATGTAATTGTACTGTCGGAATGTTGATTAGGGGGAGGGGTGGTGGGAATGAACTTAGAAGGTAACAACCTTATCATGTCTGATAAGCAAAAGAACAAATGTGATGGAATTGTAATTTACGTGAAGAAACGACTTACAGCGACTACCACACAGATTGCACTAGGGGACGTACATGGTATTAATGTACAATTTTCGTACTGCCACAGAGAGTTTGACTTATTAGCACTTTACAGAACGTTCGACTGTAACACTGACATGTTCCTGAATGCTTTAGAAATGTATTATGATAATATTAGAAAGAATAAAATGTGTATTTTTCTAGGGGACTTAAATTTTGATTTACTCAGTACTGGTATTTGGACAGAGAGATATCTGAACATATTGCAGGGAGCGGGACTGACTCAGTATATTGACAGACCAACTAGAGTGACTGCACACAGCTCGTCTTGCTTGGACCCCATATTTGTGAGGTTTACTCACACACGGACCGACACGCTTAGGGACAGGGAGACTCAGGTTATTGACTATACTTTACTAGCTAGTAAACTTGCAGACACTGACTGGGGGCCTGTATTAAGTTTATTTGATTTTAATTTTTGCTGTAGTAAGTTTTCTATTATCATTAAAGAAGCTATTGATAACTCTAAAAAATCCCCTAATAAAATGTCCACAAGATTAAAAAAGCTAAAACCATGGATTACATCCTATTTAATTCACTCCATCAGAGTAAGAGACAAATTAAATAATTAGTTAAGAAGCAACCCTTCAACTTGCGAAATTATTTTCATTCTTTTAGGCATCAACTGAGCAATTATTTAAAGAAAGCTAAGAGGGATCATTATCGATTCAAACTTAATCAGTTTAGTAAAAATCCTAAATTATTTTGGGGGGTAATTAATGAACTGTCAGGCAGGGTTGTGTGGAAAGATTCTTTTCCTATTGAAAAATATCTTCCTAATTCTTGTCTAACCATTGAGTCAATTAAACAAGTTTCTAATGATTTTTACTCCTTTTTCACTTCCGTAGGGCCAATGCTATTGATCCTGGCGTGACTCTTGTGGTTGATGATAACTTATTCAGGTCTGCAAGTCACTTTACTTTACTTACTGTTACTGAACTTGACATCAGACGGCACATACCTTGCTTGCAAGGTAACTCAGCCCTGGGTCACAATGGCGTTTCTGCCAAGTTGCTGAAAGATAATATAGATTATCTTATAAAACCATTATTCCATTTGGTCAATTTAAGTATTACTTTTGGTTCTTTTCCTGATATTTTTTAACTAGCTAAAGTAGTTCCGTTGTACAAGGGCAATGACATAACAGATCAAAATAATTTTCGGCCCATTTCTTTGTTGAGTGTTCTAGCTGAGATCCTTGAAAAAGTAGTAAAAGAACAATTAGTTTTATATATTGAAAGGTATAAATTATTAACTGAGTGTCAGTATAGATTCCGTGAGGATAAAAATATATCGGATGCCTTATTTGATATTAGTTATAAATTAAACAACGCTCTTTCAAGTAATAAACGGACTATGTTGGTTTTTTGGATGTCAAAAAGGCATTAAACACAGTGGACAGAAGTAAGCTATTAAATAAATTAGCTAAATTTGGAGTGGTGGGAAATGCACTGTCTTGGTTTTCAAGCTATCTCACCAATAGGATGCAATGTGTGTCTATTTGTGGAATGGATAGCGATGTCACTAATGTTGATTACGATGTAATTCAAGGTAGCACTCTTGGTCCTATTTTGTTCTTATTATATAAAAATAACATTTCCAAATTAAATATTGAAGGTAAAATATCATTATTTGCTGATGATACACTAATTATTTTTTAAGGAAATAACTGGATCGATGTTAGAGGTAAAGCATTGAATGATCTAATGATAATTAAAAAATGGTTTGATCAAAATTTACTTACCATTAATATCTTTCAAACTAAATTCATGCCAATTTCACTATTTCCTAGATTATAATTTGCCTAATCTAGTTATTTAATAATTCACTGTTGTGGATTTAGCTTAAATCGTAACTGCATTTGTGAGTCAATTGAAAGAGTTAATTTCTATAAATATCTGGGAGTTATTTTTGATTTTAGATTAAAGTGGATAGAGCATGTAAATTATCTCATTCAAAAAGTTCGCAAATATATCTTTGCTTTTAGAAAGCTGAGCGATATTTTGGAACCTGCTGAGATTAAGTTGGCCTATTTTGCATATGTTGAGTCTCTTTTATCCTTTGACATAATTGCCTGGAGGGGAGATCATAACTCTGTAATTCAGCCTCGTACCATTGTCCAGAAGGCCATATTAAAAGCTGGATTTAAGAAGAGTATATGTTGTAGATCCTACTGATACTCTCTTCAGAGAATCTTCACTGTTTACAGTCCGACAGCTTTTTGTTCATCATCTTCTTTCTTATACATACAAACATTTTCAGACGATTTTTTCCAAAATTACTCATACATATAGAACCTGCTATTTCAATAATATTGGTATTAATACTATTCAGTAATAGTATCATTATTAGTACCAATAATATTGGTATTAATAAATCATTTTCTAATACAAATTCATTTTATATTTCTCATATCTTATTCCGAAATATCAAATCTAAATATCAAAATTTGACAATTTTGCCCTCGCTCACCTCTCATTGTTCATTTGACTCAACTAATTTTGCTTCTGTTTCTTGCATTTTGTAAGGCTAGTCTCTTTTCCACTTACGTATGAGATTTGAACTCATCTGATTTATTCATGTCAAGCAAATATAATGTTTCAACAAATGAGCATACGCACAGGCTATTTGCCCATGTAGGCTCATTTCCTGTTATTATTATTTAGCTTAAATAATTTATATTGTAATATGATAAAAACTAAGCTTATATTTTTGTAAACTCGTTTCTTAAGCTTTTCAATATTTGTATTTTTAATTTGGAAATAAATGTTATTCATTCATTCACATAAGTTAACTTGAAGGGAAAAATTACTAAAAACTCAATCTTACTTACAAGCTAGAGAAGGAGCTTCTTTAGTTTGAAAAATTAAATTATTGTTGAAATCAATGCACACTTGTGGTTTCTAACCTTGGAACTGATATTAATATCACGTGCACCAAATGTATGTTTAAACATGAACTAAACTTAAATTAATGTTCAAATATACAAAATTGTAAATTTAATCTTGACTGAATATCCTTATTATTATAAACATAGCTTGATTATAGTAGCCATAGCTAAGAGTTGGTGGCATGCCAAGCAGTTGGCCCAGGTCCAAATCCCAATGTGACTATGAAATGTTTATGCCTGTCCTGCTTCCATATTTTGGAAGTCACATTAACCCAACATCCAAAACAAAAAGGCCTTGGTCTCTGAAGACAGGGCTATTTAATTGGACATATGTCCGCACCAAAAGCCATACCTTATTCACTGTTAAAAGACTGAAGAAATGTCTTCCAAGTTAATTTTTCTTACATACAAGAGTAACAATTCTATAATAGACTGTTTGTAGAATTTTGTTTTAGCAAATAGGTTTTACTGTTCCAATAAAGTAAATCTTGTAGGCATTAGTGAAGTAGTGCTGTAACCTAGCCACTCAGAGAGAAAATGTTGTGGACATTGGAGGTCTAAGTTCTATGCTCGGTCCTCTTAATTTCTACATCGCGTCTGCTCAATGGTTGCTATGGGCGACTGGGCGTGGACATTATTAGAGAAGTCTGGGGTGTCCATGTTTGGTGGTAGTATGTGTTTGAATGTTGTGCAAGTGAGAAAACTTATTATTGATTTTGTCAATTAGTTGAAAAGAACACCAATACTATACGATTCGGATTTTATAAAGCTGAAGGTCCCTTAGTTACCCTGGCCCTTTCTGAACATAAGTTGAACAACTATAGTAACCAGGTTTCACAAGTCACCCACAGTAACGTAACCATTTCATATTTGCCTTAAAATATACACAAAGTTGTGTTGTTGAATCACATCTGAGAATTAAAAGATTATATGATTGACCACGATTATATTGTAAAAATTAAAAAAAATAAAATTAAAAATGCTAATTTACTGAAAGACTAGGTATTGGTATATATCCCAGTCTAAATCCTGTACTGGCTCGGCCGCTACTAACCAACTTCATACTACGGCTAAGGACTGCACGTGTTCTCTATTGTCCTTCTGCTTGCGCTTGAGGTTAGATTCATTGCCTTGTGAGTCAAAGACAACTAATGTTTTCAGGCTAGCGTTGATTTAGCCCCATGCATCACTCGTACACCCTCACTCATAGGTAGGCATTCACAGTAGCATCTATCACTTTTTTTGATATTATTATTGAATATAGTTATTTTATTTGATATAGTTATTGAATATGTATAGTAGTACTATACATATTCAATAACTGCTATAAGAGGAAAATTAAATAGTAACAACTAAATAATAAGAAGGAAGAATCTAAAACATTTAAATCCAAAATCAAAGATTATAGAGCTAAAATTTTTAGTTCTATAAGATTTACTAAAATTATCGTATATTTTTTGACTTTTACTGTTCAAATGTATATTTGATTTTTTATTTTAGTTTGATAGTTTATTTTCTAAGAAACTAACTTACAGGTTTTTCAGATGAGTGTGATTGTTTGTTTTATTGTTATCAAACCATTTAAAAATATTTAATAATTAGATAAATATGGATCTTTGTTGCAGGAGATTTACTGATGTTTAATATAAGATGTTCTCATTTTAGTAAATAGGCATCAGATATACAAAACATTTGTTTGTTTTGTACAAAGTTTAAAACTCACCAGACATTTAGGTGATTTGGTCGTTTTTATCATTTGTGAATTAATCAGTTCCCAACCTGAAACAATGACTTATTATTCTAGAATGGAACTGGCTTGTACAAAAAGATATGGGAGAGAATGGAAAAACAAGCAATGTATCCATTGATCGAATCTACAGAAAAGGGGGTAAAATTGGTACGAGACAAGAGGAACATAGCTCTCATTGGTGGTAGAGAGACGTTCTTCTTTGATACGAGAAGATTTGGTAAAGTTTCTATGGTTATGGTGTTAAGTAATGGGAGAGATATAACATCAGAAACTATTCCTAAGAATAGGAATATAAGTCCATGTTACAGAAAATGGCTGCATTAATAAATATCTCAGTATGTTAACTTATCTGTTTGTCTTTTTGTTTAGTGTTCATATTTTCAGGTAAATTTGCATGTTGTATCTCTCCTATAATATTAAATCCTAAGGTCTTATAATGTAAATTTCATCAGCATTATGTCAATAACTATTTATTTATTGATTTTCAAATTTAAGAGTTGCATACTATACGTTTTAACATTTTGTAAATTTTTATAAATAGGTTAACTTGGGGAAAGTTCACTTTGCTGCTCATTGTGTCGTTATGACCAAGTAATGAACATACTCTTTTCTGGCCTTAAAAACTTTGGACAACATTTTGTTATGCTTTGGTTACGTCGTCTAAAAATAACTGTAAGCCTGGGTAATAGAGAAGATGATATACAGTATTGAAGAATTTGAAATGAGAAATCATATTTGAAATGAGAACTTGTAATATTAACGGTGTTAACACTCAAACAATGCAATATTTTTTAAAATTAACTTTTAAGTAATATCATGAATTGGTCTCTAGCGAAATTGGTTAAGGTGGCCGTTTCCCAAACCGCCAAGTCACCGCTGAAATTTCGATAATGCATTTAGAAGGAATACCTTTTTACCAATGCAGGCCGGAGGTCTATTTCTGGGAGAGTGAGGAGAGACGAGTACGCCCAGGCGAATCAAAAAGCCGTCCTCCTGTAGATATGATGCGGTTCGTTCTTGCCTCTGTATTTACGCAGGCCACGAAAATGTAAATAAGCTACATTTTATCAGAAAAGGTAGTTAATAGAATACTAATAAGTTGCAGCAACAATATTGCAGAAGTGAATATAGTGATTGCTGCAATATTCACTCAACTATTATAATGACCCAGTAATAGATAGCTTATTTGGTACTTATTTTACTTAGTCCAAGATATGAAGGTCTCCTTTAGTGTTAAAAAAGTAATCTATGCAAAATATATACAGTATCAAGAAAACAAATAAATTTAAATTTAACAAAACATTTGCAATATTTAAATCATTCAACAACAATGTAACTAAATAACAGTTTTATTGTGTTCAAACTTTTTTTATTCAAATATTGTTCAGATTATAATTTATAACACTTCAAGAGCAGGTAATATGGATTGCGAAGAATTAATGCACAGTATTTAATTGTTAATGTAGGCTTTATTACAAGGTTGATTATTTTATGAAACTCTTACTATCCAAAATAACTTGATTAAAACATAAATATTCCAAATTAATATTAAATATAATACCATAGAGTCTATATAGATTAACCAGCGGGATAGGCGAAACGGCAACTGCCGTAAGTCCTTATTTTGGGGAAAATCGCGCTATGTTTGGTCTCGGTGGAGTGCCAGCACCGTGTGTTTTCAGACCTACGTCTTACAACTGTACTGCCTTAGATAACGGGCAATGGTTGAGCCATTATGAGCTCCCAACTGCTAGTTGCCTTTTTTGACGCTTCGCAAGGCTTTATTGTAAAAATCATAAAAAATACTAAATATGCTTCAAATGTAAATTGTATCATATTGTTTTTCTTATCAATAACTGTACATTCACATACTACTATTAAAACTTGCATATCAATTTAGTAAATAAATTTTCAAGAAAAAATTGAACAAAATTTGAAAATATTGTACAGAAATTATTACTTATGATCCTCCTTAGGAGCACTAAAAAATGTTTGTGAATAATTTCAAGATAGGCAAATTATTTAGAATTTTGTGCACTATAATAATATGTTGTTACATTTTAGATAAACTAGTAGGTTTTCTTCAGATTGTTTGTTTTCATAAAAACACAAAAATGAAAAAATATGCAAAGTTACAGTATGATCATTGTAGGTACTCAAATAGTTTACAAACAAATTTTTTTTTTTAAATCAGCTTAGAATAGGAAAGAAAAAGTTGTTCAGGAATAATCATATTGTACTCTAAAACATATATTTATTTTTTATTGGGGAAAATAAAAATTTTACGGAAACAACAAGTTTCTGTGAAAAATTACATAACAATACAAAAATATGGATGCATAATTTTTTATAATTTTGTGCTATTAAGTATTTTATTGGTACAATCTATTAGCTATAAAATGTAAAATATATGAAATTATTCCAAAAAGTATCAAACCTATAAAATCATAAGTCAGCGGGCACAAATTGTGTAAATGGCACTTGAAGAATTGTGCACATTATAATCATAATTAAAAATATAAAACAACTTTTAGGATTTTTGTAGGTACTAAAACATGATAGATGATATATTTATGAATATAAATATACAAGAATTGTTAGATTACAGTCAAAAATTAAATTTGAACAACAGCATTTCTCAACAGTATAAACTATGCTTTACCTAGCTGTTGATAAATCACACAGTCAGGGGTATACATAAATGTTTTTAGTAAAACACCCAAAGCACCTACAACATTGCAATTTATTTTGTTGGCTAAAATTGGTCGGTAGCGTAGTTGGTTCAATTCCAGCTTTATGTGCTAAAGGTTGTCAGTTCGATCCCAATCAGAGTCAATACATTTTGAGAAGGATCAGCTGATAATCACCGGCTGTTCATTTGTCATTGGGCTATTAATTAATGACACTTTCTAAGGAATAGTCGGCCTTAGTTTGTAACAATGACTACATTCGCTCATCTACACTCATCACACTCATTCGAAATCCATATTCGCCCATATCTTGATGATCGGCGTCTTGTGAATAAATAAAAAAAAATAAATAAATAAATTTAATTCTATGCAGACTGACAGTGAGTATGCCTGATTTTGACCACTGGTTGAATAGTCATGCGACAAACATTGGCCAATTTTCCCACTCCCGACCTCCGCCAGGGGGGAATTGAGCGGGAGTATCATGTTTCATGTTTCAATTTTATTTCCTATGTTTATAAAATTACATATAAAACTATTTAAAAATCTTAAATGTATAGAACAGAACATTCTGCGTCGATTGGTACCAACTTTGTCATGTTTGCTTGATGATAAACATGTGTTATTGATTTTAACGTAACAGCATATGATATGCTGTACCTCGTCGTAAGAAGGGAAATTGTGAACAGCATAAATTATGCCGTTCCTCACAATATAGGGTTCTACCATAAAAATCAATTATTCTTCTCTTGCATTAATTAACAATGAGTTAGTCTAATAGTAGCCTTGCAACTACAGATAACGTTTATTCATCACTATTCAATAATTTCCATCATAGTCGGAACAAGAAAAGAACAGGAATCTTAATTATTTTTCACTGTGCATACACTTTAAATTGTATTACTTAAAACACCGTTAATGTATCACAGTTATATTTTCATTCAAGTTTAAAAGGAATTTTGTGTTTTAACAAATTTTAGAAAATTAAATTTTCAAAAAAAAAGGTTCTTGACAATTACCTAAAATAACGTTATTTTGGCTTTTAGAGGGCGCAAAGTTAATTACTTGGTCATGTTGTAATCCTTATAAAATGTACGGTTACAAAACATCACTGTAGGCTAAGTAAATGCAGTGATTTTAAATTGATTTAAATCATTTCAACATCACTGCATTGGCTTATGAATATAAAAAGTAATGTATAACGTAACTAAACACGCATAATAATTACAACTTGACTAAGTAACTAATTTTACCAATTACTTTACCAATCAATATTAATATTGATTGTATGCTATATAAATTACATTATAACACATATCAAATACTTGCTAAATATCAAACATAAAAATACTTAATTGTGTTGTGTATGTAACTGCAAACTACACTTTCACAACAAGATATTTGCTGTTCTTCACAAGACAGTTTTAAAAATCATACTATAAAACAAAAAATATCTACAAAACACTAAGGATGAATCAGAAATTACTTTTATATTTCCTGCAATAAAAAATACAAATCAATTGAAAATCATAAACCGCAATAAATATTTAACTAATTGAAAAGACAAACAAACCTCCTCGACCTTCTGGGCCCTCAATCACACCAAAGAACCGTGGAATATTGGCATATCCTAAAAATAACTGTGCTGGTAATATTCTGAACTACGCTCTTCGGTCTTCACTCATGCACGCAAAATGCCACCCTTGTAAGGGAAGACAGATATATGGACAGACACTGTCACATTTATTTTGAAGTTATATTTATTTGTATTTCTTGACAAATATTATTTTCCACTGCAATTACGTTAAATTCTTCAATATAATATTACAGATTCATTTCTCACAACGATTCTGCTCATTTTTATAACACTGATCTTTAGAGTGGGTTTTAATTTTTTTGTTATTTTATTTTTACAAAATTTACACTACAAACTACAAAAAGTAATACTGTATGACATACTGTTGGAATTTAGGTTAAATGATCAGGTGGGCATAAAGGTATGTATTCTGAATCCGTTGGAACTGAGCTTGTTACATGTCTTTTAAATTTATTAAATTAACTAGACTAAGAATACAATTTGAAATGAAATAAAATTGGTCGGAAGCGTAGTTGGTTCAATCCCAGCTTCATGTGCTAAAGGTTCTCAGTTCGATCCCAATCAGAGTCAATACATTTTGAGAAGGATCAGCTGATAATCACCGGCTGTTCATTTGTCATTGGGCTATTAATTAATGACACTTTCTAAGAAATAGTCGGCCTTAATTTGTAACAATGACTACATTCGCTCATCTACACTCATCACACTCATTGGAAATCCATATTCGCCCATATCTTGACGATCGGTGTCTTATGAATAAATAAATAAAAGTAGAATGAAATATGTGGTAATAAGTGATTGAAATGTTGGCCAGCGGATGAGAAGTAAGCCATTACTACTTACCAGTGCCCATGAGCAGTTGAAGGTGGTTTGGTTTGGTTATAAAGAGATTCCGTTTTGTAATCTACATATATGTTTTTAGGGTGGTCTTTAAACATAGATGAGTCAAAATATGTTGCAAGAATAGTAAGTTAGAGCAAACAGTTCTTAGCACGGCCACTTGGTTCGCACGAATCAGTCGCCAGTGAGCTAAAACATGCTTTTCTATTTCAACTGTACAGTTTGTGTTTATTATTAGAATGAAGTAAAGTGAGTGCTATTTGTTTACTGAAGCTCCAATCTAGTGGACCATAAGTTACTTTTTGAGTTTTTTAATTTAAAGTAGTCAGTAATTACATATGAAGTTTTGCATATTTCACTGACTAAATCTAAAAAAATCACATAATTTTCTTAAAAAAGCAAATTATGGTCCACAGCTCCTCCTCTATCCAATGACACTTCAAGTGTAGCGATACGATCAATAATAAGGACCGAATCATTGAAATAGAAACCCATGTTTTGGGGCTTTTTTTGTACTATCTAGGGACATTGGTCTGGACCCGTTGCTTGGGATGGGAACAGACTCAGTGATACCTAGGTACAGAGTTGAAAGGCAGGTCAGGGCTTTCCTTCCAAGCAGAGATGATTGGATGGGGAGTACCGAGCCTGCACAAGTTAAAGGAAGCGTCTGGTTTACGGACGGCTCACTTATAGAAGGAGGTGCGGGTGCTGGGGTGTACAGGAGGGGTGCAAGGAAAGTTCTGTCTGTACCTCTAGGTGCCCATGCTACCGTCTTCCAAGCAGAGGTAATGGCAATCATGACAGCCGCACAGGAAGAAATGCGTCTAGGTGGCTTCGTAGGAGTTGTGTCTATCTGCTCAGACAGTCAGGCGGCGATAAAGGCGATCATGGTCCCACGTACCAGCTCCAAGTTGGTATGGGGGATCCTAGAGACCCTTTGCCAGCGTAAACAGGTGATACTCATATGGGTCCCTGGGCATGCTGGCATTGATGGAAATGAGAGGGCTGATGCATTGGTTAGGAGAGGGGCAAAGTGCCTTCTACTGGGACCGGAGCCGGCCCTTGGCAATCCTTTCCAAAAGGTTAAGAGAAGAATTGATCGGTGGACCTCTGAGGAACATACTGGAAGATGGAGGACCGAGTCTGGGCTCAGGCAGTCTCGTGCTCTTATCAAAGGACCGGATTGCAGTTACAGCAGAGCTTTGCTCAGCTGTGACCGGGCCAAGGTGAGGGCGGTTACGGGAATGCTGACTGGATATAATCTTCTTCACAGACATATGAAGATTATGGGCCAAACAGAGGACTCCACATGTAGGCTATGTGAGGAGAATGAGGAGAGCTCCATACACATCTTGTGTTATTGTGGAGCTCTCTCATCTCTTAGGTACAGGACTCTGGGTGCCGCTTTTCTGGAATCAGAGGACGTCAGAAGGGCTACACTCGGGGAGATCCTGTACTTCATAAGAGGGACTGGTCTCTTGTGACACTGTTGCCAGGCTCGGGGCGCAAAGGGCTATTGAGTCTAGGCGCGGTAGGCTTGGTGACAGGACCACAACCCAATGTATCTAACTCTAACTCTGGGGCGTTTTTCGTGGGGAGGGAAATGGCCACCTTAAGGCGGTTCGGCCGGCATTAGGGACAAATTAAATCCATGCACGCTAACTTTACGTCTGACCGTGAGGTACAAACACCGACCCCTCCCCCTCTCTTTGGATGGGTGGGGTATAATTAAAGTGCGATCCTGCGGGTGCAGGTGCTATGTCTCGCTATACGTGTGCGTAGCGATTGTATTGTAATATAACATGCGGGTATAAGTAAATATCCCAATTGACTATATAAAGTCGATTTTGTAAACTGTGTAATATTAATGAGCATAAAATGACAAACACGACACTGTATTTCTCGTTGTAATAAAAACAAACATATAACATTAATTATTTAACCCTTCACAAGCTAATTTGTATTCTTAACATAAGCATATATGAAACTTGGTTGGGTCACTACTAAATATTTTACTTATATACAATATTATGCTTCAAAATTAATTATTATATGCAAAATGAACGAATATTTGCCTGAACAAATTATTTTTAAATTTTTTTTTCAAAAATAATACTTGCATTTATACATGTCATTAGGTCTAAGTGAAATTGTTTTGTATGTTTTTACCCGTCATTAGCTTGTTCTACTAAAATCAGTTGTTAGGTAAGTTTGAAATAAAATACTAATTAGTTGTTAATTTCATTTGATTGTATAATATAATGACTAAACATGATATTACAAGTGTATTCAAGCATATTTCTCTTTAGTATGATATGCCTCAAAGCAGATTTCTGGATGAAAGTGAGACTTTTCCTGGCAGGTTTTGAAAAAGTAAACAGAATTAAACTACATAAATAAAATAAACAGAAAAAATCTAATTCATAAGCCTAAGTAACTCGTGTCTAAGTAAACAAAGTGTGCAGCATGGAATTCAGCAGACAAAGCACAGGATACTCGACTAACGAGGACACAAGTTTTAAAGAGAGAGGAGGGCCAGAGAGGGAAGGGAAGGAATGGGAAGGGGAGACGGCAATAGTTTTGGGTGGAGGCTAGTAGTATGACTAATAACGAATTGCATATGACCTTGGGAGGCAGGGTTGGGATCAAACAAATTCAAACTTCATCTGACGGGTATTCCTGGGAAACGCTTGTTGAGCTAAAAACAATGTGTGAATATACATGCATACTGCTCGCTTGGAAAAAAAGGTTTGCGTACATAATCGGCAAACGCTTGCGAAGCGATAAAATGAAATTTGCTAATTTGCAGTAAAATTACGTAATTTAAAATAACTGATGAACAAGGCCAGTCCTGTGAGGGTCTGTTTTTAAAATTTGGGAATAATCGGGAAAATAGTTTCTTAATTCTCTATGTTCCAAGAAAGCCCAAATTTGCATCTTTGAGATGATGGATTTATAACTATAAACATAATTTTAATGAAAGAACTACTTAGGAAGCATTTAATTGCTGATATAAAGACATTGCAATTGAAAAAAAAATTGTTTGATCAAACAGCCTTAAAGCTCACCTTCAAAAGCTAAAGGATCTATGTTTTATCACAATCAGAGTCATAACAAATGTTGAACCCCTTTCAAAATTTGTTATGAAACCCTTTACCTGATCACCAGCTGTTCATTTGTCATTGTGCTATTAATTAATAACACTTTCTACGAAATAGTCTGCCTCAGTTTGTAAGAAAGACTACATTTGTTCATCTACACTCATCACACTTAATCTAAATCCATATTCGCCCAAATCTTGACAATCGGCATCTTGAAAATAAATAAGAAAATGAAAAAGTTACGAATTTTTAATTTTTTTAAGTTATACTTCTTTGCGCCCGTTAGACACTTTGGGATGGAATGTTGGTCGAGAAACCGCGTCACGCTGAAAAGTAAGAACAAATTTTTAAGAACTATCGATTAATCGATTGTTAATCGAAGAAATTTAATCGAAGAAATTACTGATAATGATAATATAGGTGTATAATATAATAATGAAGTCACGTATAATATATTGAAGATAAATATATTGAATAATATTGAAAAATGTCTTATATTTCATTTATATATCCTGTCTGTTTGTGTGCGTGAGTGGGTGTATGAGAATGGCCAAAGAAGTATAACTTCCACCGTGTGGTCCGACGCACACCCAATTTTTTTTTTTTTTTTTATTTATTTATTACTTTAACTATCATGAATAAAGGTTTCTTTAACATAACATTTTTTTTATATAAGAATAATTTTTAATACAAGTTAAGTTGCGTATTAATCAAGCAACTTTGCATTTTTTTTGACCCAACATTTTTAACATGCAAGCATAAAATAAGTAATGATTCAAAATATCTGGATAGAAATTAATTTTTAGTTTGTATTCATTGAAAATGCATTTATGTTTGACTTATTTTATTAAACTATAGCACATCATACTTTAGAACATGACCACTAACAGTGAAAAATATGAGTCCTCTCCTGAGATAAAGTTTTTTCAATCAACAATAAGTCATTTATTCAGTTAAAGTGACAATACAACATTGCATTAACTAAGTCAATATTTATAGTTCTTAGTATTTATAAGTCTTAGAAGCCAAAAATAAAATAAAATATTTCAGTAGTATAAATGAAATGTATACTATTTCATACTATTTACAACTTAAAACTAAAAAATATAAATCTAACGTGCACAACATGTGCTGAGTTGTTTACATTGAACCGCCAGCAAGAAATTCATGAACGCTGTAGTAAGATCTATTTACGAGTATGGCTCTGAATTTATTTTTGAATTTTGAAAGGTTTGACTCCAACTTGAGTTCAAGAGGTAACTTATTGAAAAATCTAATGCTGTTATTGTGTATGTAAATACCTTTGTACGTATATGGGTGGGCGGGTGGGTCAATACCACTGTACGTGTATGGGTGTGCGGGTGGGTCAATACCTCTGTACGTGTATGGGTGGGTGGGTGGGTAAATATCACTGTACGTGTTTTTACAACTGTACATTGTTTTTACAACTGTACAATTATAACTGTACGTGTATGGGTGGGTGGGTGGGTTCAAGGTGATTTTTGAAAAAAAGTCATGCGGTGGTGAGGAACTTTCAATTGTGTACTGTTTTGGAGATAGTGGTTATGGGCAGATGAAATTGGGCTAGAAAATAATAAAAGGTTCTCCTTGACAAATATTAAGCAAGATAATATGTACATCGAAGGAAATGTCAATAGGTTATTGACACAAAATATTTCCCTGCAGGATTGTCGTCTTTGGAGACCAAATATTGCCCTAACAGCGAGTTTCTGGAGACAGAAAAGGAACAAGGTCCTTGAGTTTTCGGCTCTCCAAATCGATATGGCATAGTTTAAATGAGAGTAAACTACACCGTAGTAGGCAGACAGCCTTACCTCCACTCCAGCAAACCTAGATAGGTGGCGCAGGAGGAAAATTCCTGAGCTAACCTGACCGCATATGACTTCAACATTAGAATGAAAATTAAGTGCATCATCCAGAAGTCATAAGTCATATTTTTTATTGTCTTTTAACATATTACAGTAATCGACAAAGTCAACAACATACATACATAACACATAATATACATAATCATAATATACATGTGAACACAATACAGAAATGAAGGACTATTTCTGCATTAAATTAAATCAGGTTTTATAATAAATACATAACAAAAATAAAACAAATAAACTGTATTAATAAATAAAAAATAACATTAGTTAAACAGGTTAAAGTGTCAGAATTTTAAATCATCTAAATTACTTCTTAAAAATTCATCAATTGAATGGAAAGATTTATTTTTTAACCAAGTTTCGAGAGTGTTTTTGAATTGTCTTATTGAAACATGTGATGCTTGTCCAGGTAATCTATTGAAAAACTGTACACTGAAAAACTTAAAGCTATTTCTGGTTAATGACAGTCTAGTGAAAGGAAGGTTGAGAGATTGACTGGTCCTTGTATTATCCAGATGAAGACCTAGAAAGTTTACTGATTGAGCAGCTCCTATCTGTTTTTCACCCAGCAAAATATTTATTCCAATGTTACTTTGTGCTCTTTTTGTACTTATATGAAAATCAAGAATTTTGATTTTGTCTGCATTAAGTGAAAATAAGTTTTCGTCAAACCATTGGAGCAAATTATTAGCCTCAATGGATCCACGCACCTCCAGATCCTCCATACTAGAGCCAGATACAGATAATGACATGTCGTCCGCAAAGAGACATAACTCGCCTGATGTTATACTATGTGGCAAATCATTAATAAACAGCAAAAACAGGTCGAGGCCGAGGACGGATCCCTGTGGCACTCCACTGGCAATGACTTTTTCCTCTGAACGATGAGCACGTATATAACCCTAATTATCCGTAGCAGTTATTTCCACATATTACTTAAAAATTTTTAGGTAGGAACTGAACCACTCTTTGGCCAAGCCTCTAATTCCATACATAGATAATTTATTCAGCAACAAGACATGGTTTACGTTATCGAACGCCCTGCTCAAATCGAAGAAAACTCCCAAGTTACACAGTTTTGAGTCAAGAAATCTGTAATGTTAGATGTAAGAGTGAACATGGCATGTACTGTTGTTTAAATTTTTACAAAACCAAACTGATTTTTGAAAAGAACGTTGTTCTTTTCCAGGAAGTCACAGAGTCTGGTGAGGACTGTTTTTTCAAACTCCTTTGATATTGTTGATAGAATGGAAATCGGCCTAAAGTTATTACATGAATTTTCACCTTTATTCATTTTTATAGGTTTAATAATTGCTAGTTTCAGGGCTGTTGGGAATTTTCCCTGCTGAAAAGATGAATTAATCAGGTGGCTGAGAGGCATAGACAGCAAGTCAATTCTTTCTTTAAGAATTATAGTGGATATGCCATCTGATGCTGCTGACTTTTTGCTCGTCAGCCCTTTTGCAATAAGTTCAACTTCTTTTTCTGTCACTGGGCAAAAAAAGAATAAATCAGCTACATAACCCACAGCTTTAGGCCTTGAGCCAACATCTTTTATTCCACCTACCTTAACAAAAAAATTATTTAGTATGTTTGCCATTAACATTGGTTTCTTAATTACTTCACCTTTACTTAATACTTAATTCTTAATTACTCCTTTACTATTCCAGTCAGTTTATGTGTTTGCGATTTTCCTGATTTGTTATCACTAATCACTTGCCACATTGTCTTCGTTCTATTCTCAGATGCATTAATTTTGCATAAGATATTCTCTGATTTACTATCTCTTATGAGGTTTGTGTAGGTATTTTTTACCTTCAAGTAATATTGCGTCATTAAGTGAGTAGAATCGAGGTCTTTAGTGCTAACATGAAGTTCTTGTACTAGTAGCCTAAGGTTTTGGATTTCAGGGCTCAGTTTAGTTATATTTGTTATTCTGTTTGTTTGTTTTAGTTTAATCTTTTTTTCGGGAAAAGATATTTCAAAAATGTATCTTAAACTGTTTTGGAAAATTGCATATTTGTTGTAAATATCTATATATAAGTACATTTCTTTCCAATCCTTATGGTTAAGTAAAGTCTTAAACACATGCTTGTTACTGGCTGATATAGGCCGAGTAACCCTGAATTTAGCCATATTGTCAATATTAAATTGATGTCTTATTACTGCTGTCTGAGCATGATGGTAGGATAAAGCTCAGACCACTACTGTAGTATCAACTTTACCGTCATCTAGATCCGTGAACACCTGATCAATGAGAGTTTTTGAGCCATTACATTCTCTAGTAAATGATGTAACTGTGTTTATCAGCCCAAAGGAAGCCATAATAGTCTCAAATTTATAAGCTCTGAATGAATCAGCTGACAGGTCGATGTTAAAATCGCCTATAACTACAGTTCTCCAACAACCTGGATTAAATTGGCACAAGCAGTTAGACAGAAAATCAAAAAACACATCGTGTTGATTGTTGGGAGGCTGGTAACCAGCTATCAAGAGCAGATCTCCATCCACAAGCTTTACCTTGGCAGCTGCTAGCTCAATCACACCCTCAATACAAAATTCAGAGACGTCTAGGACCCTGTACTCTATGCATTCCTTCATAAAAATATAAATCCCACCTTGTTTCATACTTGAGCGGCAATAAGCTGTTACATTATTAAATCCATTTATTTTCAGTACATTGAATTCATGCAATCGTAGGTTGTGCTCTGATATGCACAAAATATCTGGTTCCTGGTCCTCAATGAATATTTGGAAAGGCTCTAACTTTGACTCAAGACCTTGTATGTTCTGGTGAGCAATCATTAAATAACTGTGGTACTTATTGACCACATTTTTGCCAAACCCATCCACGGAACTCTGTACTGTTTTTTGACCAAGTCTAAAAAATTCTTATTTTAAAAAACACGACCATGAGCTGGTATATCGTTATGCTGGAAAACTTTAGGAGAAGGTTGAAAGGAGGGATTAGGACCGTTAATTTTATTGATTGAATTGCTCTGGTTTGCGCCCGCAGATCTTGAAAAGATGCGAGAGGAGTTAAAGTAACGGGGGTACTCTTCGCAAGGTGTTTTAAAGGACAAGCCAACTGGACATGATTAAGGAAAGAGTTTGGGGTGGAATCCTGGTTTTACAATGTTAGCTATCATGTTTGCTAGACTCTTTTTGCCCCTCATATTAAGATGGAGCTCATGTTTGGTATAACAAGAACGGTTAAGTTGGGAGAGGGAAAGGAAAATAGTATCTGATTGAAGCTCACAGAAAGCTTTAAGTATTAAATTTTCTTCTTTGACAAGTAGATTAAGGGAAGGGTGATCATGTCTCTCTGTTAAGCCAACCATGATGGTTTTAACTACTGGTGTTTTTCGTAGGAAATCACCTAGCTCATCAACGATTCCACTACAGCGCTCATTAACAAAGTTGTTTGTACCTGCCATTATTACTTGAAACAGTTTAAAAGAGTTCCGTTTAGCAGGATTAAAAATTGTAGTTGTTTTCCAAAAATGAACTGAGGTTTTGGTAATATTTTAGTTTTAAAGTCATAAATTAAATGAAAGGCATATTTTATTTATATGACAAATCGCTCTTTGGAAGATTTTTTTTATTTGAAGGAGACAACTATCAAATTGTTGATTCAGAAAAACTTTGAATAAATTTAACTCACACTTTAATATTATTTGCTCTTATTTAAAATTCATATTGTGAGTTGTTTAAATAAAGTTTATTTTTACTTCCATTATTTAAAAATAAGATAATTTTTATAAGTTGTGTTTTGTGAACTCATATTTCACAAAAAAATCTGATTTCCTGTTATTAAAAACAAAATGTAATATCAAAATTAATAACAAATTTAAATATAACTTGTTTAAATCTACGGTGGTCAAAAAATAAAACATATTTTAAATGAGAGATAATTATGATGAGAATAAGGTATACAAACTATACCTTCCAACTTTCCTGCAGTCTTCCAATTGCAAATTTCCATTTACTATTTTATAAATAAAATCTCTATGAGTGTATATACCATTAATAGAAATTACATACTGCAGATCTATAAAAATAAATCAACAACTTCTTCTTGAATTGAATTTTTGAAATACAGATTTACTAATTATTCAGATATCAAGGTTCTCTGCCAAATATTTGTTGCTGATTATAGTCGTTTCATGTAAACTTTTTAATATCATGTCACTGACTTGAATAATATGTTTTAGGAGCCCACAATTTTCATTTGAGTGAAAAGCTCTACACACGATACTCAGCGATCGCAGTGCAGCTAGGGTGCCCTTTTATCAACCAGTTCAACCTAATGTAAGAGAAATACATTTTTATTGGATAATATTCCTTATATTAGGTTATGGGGGAGGGAAGTTGGACAGGTTGCCCATCTTGAATCTATTCTCTTTAAGATCAATGTTAAAGCTATATGCTATTTTAATTATTTTTTTCAAATAAAATTATGTTTTATATGTTTTACTTGCTTTGAAAACAATTAAGCTTGTTCTTTTGGAGATTTGATTTTTTCTGGCAAAAAACCAGATTGGAAGTTACCAGAATTTTTCATCACTCCAACCCATCCCCCCTGCCATTTAAGATCCCACATTAGAGATAAAAGGACTACACTTGATGTTATTGTGGATAGCTAGAAATATCAGATTGTAAAAATGTCAAGCAAAATGAGAAAATTATTAGTTACAAGCTATGTTCAGTTATACCAAGGTGTATAAAAAGTTATTAAAGCTGACTTGAAAATCTACATAGTTAAAAAATCTGGAAGGGGTCTGGTCGATATGTTAATCTATAATAAGATATTTATTTGAAAAATATAGCGCAACAAGTGGACAGTTATTGACTTTTATTTTGTAGTGGTACAAGGTTCATAAGTACATTATTTAATATTCATTTCAAGACAAAAACACTTAAAAAAACATATTAATCAACATAAAAAACATTTTATTAGATTTTGAATCATAATTTATAAAAAGAAAACAATTAAATATAAAATCATTTAGTTATAATTTAAAATGCTGGAACTTTACAGTCGCCACTAGTGACGCAGTGTTGTAACCCAGCTACTTGGGGAGATAGTAGGCAATAGGTTCTATGCCCGGTCATCTTAATACTGACATGGCGTCTGCTCATTGGTTGCCATCAACGTGGAAACTACTAGAGAAGTCTGGGGTGTCCATGTTGGATGGCAGTCAAGTTTCGGATGTTGTGAAGAGAAGAGAACTGAGTGTCAGGGTTGTCAGTTAGCTGAAAATCAGACCAATACTATGTTGCTTGGATTCCATGTAAATCTGTAGGTCTCGTAGTTGCCCTGGCTATTGGGATTTTAATAAATAGCTCTTTCTGAAGATTAGTCAATCTTAGTTATTAACAATGAGTACACTCGTTCAT
This sequence comes from Stictocephala bisonia, assembly GCA_035578905.1. Taxonomy (NCBI): domain Eukaryota; kingdom Metazoa; phylum Arthropoda; class Insecta; order Hemiptera; family Membracidae; genus Stictocephala; species Stictocephala bisonia. The sequence goes on along the minus strand of JAQJVL010001721.1, from coordinate 38,557 downwards.
CTACTCTCATTACACTCTTCGCCCCTCGTATTCGCCCATATCTTGATGATCGGTGTCAGATTGTTAGTTTGTGAATTTTTATAAATATACTTTTTCAAAATTTTTATTATGAACAATAAACTCTGAATAAGCCTGTGATAGTGTTGTTAACAACTGCTAGCTTCACTGAGATTGAAATATTATAGAGGAATTGTATTTTCAGAATAATGAAATATGAGTGGTACTCCAAAATATATCAAAGGAACTTTTTTTAAATCTTACATTCACTGAACACCTATCTTGTGTGTTTTTTTACTCTTGACTCTTAAAAATCACTTACTGTCTGACCATGTTAAGAATGCGCGTGGGAAAGTACACTGGATTACCTGTAAGGTTGGATCTGTTTGTTTATCAGTAAGATTATAAACATATGTTTATGGTTAGGTTTAAGGGCACTAGGCCAGGAATTAGTATATTGGAGAGATAGGACATCAGCAAACTTACCTTAGAAGACAAGTTCACTAACACCAGAGTAGTAGTAACATACACAAAATAAACATAAAATCACGCAAATTTTCTGTGCCACTGGCATTTTCTTCATGTGAGTAAAGAGAGAGAAACTGACATGGCTTCCACTATTGCTGGGTAGGTGGTAGTGGTTGTACATCCATAGAGCAACACTCAGGTATTGATGCAGAGGTCTATCTTATGTTCAGATTAGGTGAGTCATGGGAATTTGTTATCCATTGGTTTGTTAATTCCATCCTTCTGAGTTGGGAACTATTGGCATGGGAAGGAAGGGATCTGAAAAAAAACTGCATCAATACCTGAGTGTTGCTCTATGGATGTACAACCTCCACCACTGCCCATAGGGGAAGCCATGTCAGTCTCTCTTTACTCACCTGAAGAAAGTGCCAGTGGCGCAGAAAATTTGTGTGATTTTGTGTTTCTTTTGTGTATGTTACTTCTCTTCTGGTGTTAGTGAACTTGTCTTCTAAGGTAAGTTTGATGATGTCCTATCTCTCCAATATAGTAAAAAACATATTTTTGTATTGAAACCAAACAAGTCCAACCTTACAGGAAATCCAGTGTATTTTCTCACGCACGTGTTTTTTCTCACGGTCAGACAGTACTCAGATATCTGCAATTGCAAAAAAGGAGTTTTCTCTTCTTACATCTTGGGCTGTATGTTCTCTACCAGCTTTTTAAATGCCACGATGGTCTTAGTTGTCTTACCATGTGGACCTAGAAGCACAGCTGACAATTAATAACCCAATAAAGTACTTTGTCATTATTTTGCACCTCAACAAATTAAATATATTTTCCCCATCAAATCAAAAGATCTTTATCCACAAACTGAATTATGCAATGGAATTCAAGCTACTGAAGGTCAATAAATTATGATACAATGAATGTTACTAAAACTAAAGCATGCTTAAACCTTATATTAATATACAATTGTCAGTGATTTTCAAAATCTCTTAAATTACTTACTTACTTTTGTTGCCAATCGTAACCCAGCTGTGCTTTGGCCTTGCCAACAATTCACCTCCAAGCTCTTCTGTGCAGGCTTGCTCCTAGATATTCTCTCAGCTTCCTTAATGTATAAAGAGCTCTATAGATTAAAATATTTTTTAAGATTTTACTTAAAGTTGGTTATGTCTGTGGTATATTTTACTTATTTTATCAAGTGATTATAAAAGTTTATTTCATCATATGTATATTTTGAGTTAACAAATTCATTAAATGAATTTTGTTCGTGACACTCATGTAAACCTATGGTTTCTCTGGAATATTTGAAAGTTGAACTCTATATTTATGTCGTCTTCAATTATTTCAATCTTAGATATCTAATAAACATATCAAAAGTAGGGATTGAGACAATTGTTTAGAAATAATTAAACTATCAATCAATATAGAGCCAGTGAATTGAGAACTTACTTGTTGTGGAGGTTTAATATAAAGGAAATACTTCCAATCTACTTATCTTATGTATATATAGTTAGATATTAAAATCATTTAAGAAGATACATGCCACCAGGCATTTAGATACCACTTATGTATCAGATAAATTAAATCAAATAAATAATAATTGCTTTGCAGACTTATGAGACTTTTTGAAGCTGGTATACTGACCAAAATAACAGAAGAAGAATATGAGAAGTTGGGAGAAAATAAGCGAAAGGAGGCAAGAAAATCTCAAAAAGAAAATCAAGAAATGTCAACAAGTGTGGCAGAAGGAAATGAAAAGATAGAGGAAGATGATAAACTACGACCAATGAGTATTAAAGCTTTGCAGGGCGGATTTTTTATCCTCATTGTTGGCCATTGTATTTCAGGTGATTAAATTTCATTTTAAAATCGTACATTTTTCTGCAATTATACTATTGACACTAAATTATTTTAAATTTACACGTTAATATTTTTGAACAATGAAAAAGAAATATATTTCCTCTCTATTTTCGGTTCGGAATATACGTGACTCTTGGTTCGGAAGTCACGTAAAGCCGTTGGTCCCCAGGTTAAGTGTTAGAGAGGGCTTCTTAGCCCTAACTTCGCCTGGTACAATAAAACGATCTTTAACTTTAACTTTATATCTACAGTTGAAAACATATTTTGGATTTTTGAGCTGGAATATGAACTGTATTAAAGATGCAACTCAAGATAAGCTGGAACTTTTAAATTAAAAATCAACTAATTATATTGTATAAATAAATACATATCAGGTTATTTCTACAATATGTAGAAAATGTTGAGTTTTGAATCTTGTAAAAAACTTAGAAATTAACTTTTCTGTCTACTGCAAATTTACAGGTGTTTCATATTAAATCTGATTGTTGATCGACTGTGGGGTTTGATCAATTGTGGGGTTTGATAAATTGTGGGGTTTGATTAATTGTAGGGTTTGATAAATTGTGGGGTTTGATAAATTGTGGGGTTGATAAATTGTGGGGTTTGATCAATTGTGGGGTTTGATCAATTTAGATTATTTATTTTGATAGGATTTTATTTTGCTTGCTTTTAAAATTACTTAGTTCAAAAGGAAAATTTATTTCAGATAAGATCTGGGAAACATAATTTATATATCATTCATAAACAGAACTCTTTTTCAGTAGTAAACTAACTGCTTCTTTAGCCGAAGCAGTATTTTAAAAGCCATAAAAAATACTCATTTAAAACCATTATTATGAGTATTTTTTTAGCCAAAAACCGTTAATTTAATTTAAAGTTCTAACAAATTTATGACAGTAAAATTCTATTTGGTGTAAAGGATTGTGATTTTCTACTTCTGCCTGTTAAGGGGTTTCAAACGAAAAAGAAAAACTTGGTACCATATAAGCTTTAAATGATGCTTGAGAAATATACATTTCCTCGAAGGCAGAGTTGTGTTGAATAATATTTTTTTTTTTTTTTTTAGGTTTCCTGTTGCTAGCTGAAGTGATTGTTGCTCGCAACTACAACTGTCTTGAAGAAAAAGCCAAGCATTAAATTTCTTCTTGAATACAAAACGTTATCAATTAATTGACTTGCTTCAACTTGAAATGTCTTAATTTAATATTCTCATTGGAACTATTTGATATATGGTGTTTCTTGAAGAAGTTCTTAACTTAAAAATAAGTAAATAATCAATCCAATAAAATTAAATTTTAGCTGTGAGGTCTTTTGATTACAAAGTAACCATTTTCAAACACTTAGATACATCCATGCCAATTACTCGTTTTGCCTCTGTAGTTTGACAGTGGGTGGCTTACTATACCTTTTTTTTTTTTTTTGACAGTTATATATTAATATCAACTTATTTATTTTACTTCTAATAGTAAAACCATCTAAATACATTGAGAATTAAAGATGGCAGCGTTACAGTAACAGCTTTAATGTAAGAAATAACTTATCATAGACTGCATTCACCGTATGAACAACAAATCAAGTACACCTACTATTAATTTGCAACAACAAAGCAAAAGCAAAAAGCTTAAACTAAGAGCAAAGAGCAATTGACATTAAATAAGAACTAAGTAGTAAAGCAATAAGTTGATTAAAATCTAGTTTAAGACAAACTATATAAAAAATAGAATCTAGCTTAAAATGAAGTAACATTGGAAAATAAAAAGTAATAACACTAATATCAAGCAATACAACTAGTTGGTAAATATTCCACATGATAAAAACATAAATAAACTAGAATCAACAATTTGTTAAGAAGATAAGTATAGTAATGACAATTTTGGAGTAATATACATCACACACTAGGTACAACTATTCATAAGGTGAGGTCTGCTTGGCAGAACACAGAGAAAAAGTGCAAATTTTTTTATGAATCGTAAGAGGGCTCTAAAAGGAAAGAAAATATAGAAGTCATGAGACACTGGCGAGAGAAGTTGGAACTACGTCCAGTTTTTTGGGGAAGTTCACTCTGCCGGACAGAGTACAGTATAGTTCCTTGAATCATTTCCTTGATAGTAAGTTTTCATAGTATTTTCAACCAGAAACCCCAATTACCCCTCCCCTCCCTGCCTGCCGCCTCCTGAGTTGGCTACGCCCGACCTTCTCTGTCTGAATGTATGTTGAACAGAAAGGCCAATTATTTTAAACAATTGTCAATTTACCAGTTAGTACCGGTATTGCTGCTGCATTTTATTTCTTAACATTTTTTTAGCCATTTTGTTTTTGTAAAAATAGTAATATTTGTTTAGAAAAGTAGACTTTTACAGCGAAATCAAATTGTTCACTGATAAAATTGGGGGTCTACTAAAATATTGAATTTCTACTTGAAACGTTTTCCAAAATCATAATTCTTGTTCAAATCTTGTTATTCTCACAACTGTTAAAATTTATCATAGTTAGGCATAGGTTTACCATACTTATATTCTACAATTGAAAAACAATCGAAGAGTTTGATTTATAAACATAATGATATGCTTTCCTATAAACTAAGTAAATTATGTTACAAAGCATGGTTTTTGTAAATATTCCTTATAGCTGTTGAAAAGGCAATTCTGAAACCCCTAACAACCATAAAAATGAAAAAACCCCACGCATACATGACCAACATAAAAATAAACGAGCCAAACCAAGCAAAGGGGAAGGAAAGAAAACTAGACATAAAAACAGTATGTACAGTGTTTCCTTACAAGTAGCCAAATGTCACCAACTCACTGCGCCTGCAGATGTTAATACTATTACACACTATCAACGGGGTGAAAACTATCCGGCTGGTGCAACTCTCCGAAAGCCTCAAGAAACTATTGAAGAATTTTTTAACAACCACATAAGGCCTTATACTAGCCCTATGGACTCAGAATCTCAACAGAACAGTACAGAAAATGGAAAAAAGACAATCACCCCTACATATCCTGAACTTCTAGAACTCCAAGTAAATGCTACCAACAAAGAGCAATCAAACTGCATGAAGACATTAGAAACAACCTCACTACAGCTGGGACCCCCCAAAAAACATCTTAATCATAATAATTTTTTAGAAAAGAAATGCCAGCCCAAAGGAAGGCACAAACCGCAACCACAGTTCTCACCGCGGACTTTCTGGAACTCAACTTTCATGAAAAACACAAAATTAAAATTGCACACCAAAACATAAATTGGCTTTCTAACAAAATTGAAAGACTTAGTCATTTCTTAAATAAAGAAAACCCAGACCTAATAATACTGACCGGACATGGCCTTCAAAGAGAAAATCTAGAGAACACTCGCATCGAGGGATACACCCTCATAGGTAGTTTTTCTAGAAAGAACCATATTAAAGGAGGAGTAGTGGGGTATGTCAAACATGATCTTGAAAAATTTACTAAGCTTATACGCACAAGCGGAAATGAAACTGAGCTTATTTGTGAAACAGCTCTCTTTGAACTAAAAACAAAGAAGACAAATTTACTCATCCTAGGAGTATACAGACCACACTCTGCAAACCTAGACCAAGCCATTAACATCCTCACTGAACAACTTGACAGATCTCTAAATTCCCACAGGAATATTTTACTTATGGGAGACATTAACGTGGACAACCTGTCTGAAAATAATGACAAACTTAAACTTGACGATCTCCTCACTTCCTACCAAATAACAAGATTGATTCTTCCATCCACACGTATCACCAGAGATACCGCTAAATCAATAGACTGGATATGTACAAACCTAGACCAAAAGCTAATAGAAACATCAGTCATCTTATCAGGCCTCTCTGACCACACAGCCCAAATAATCACAATAAACACAGAGAAAGCTAAAGAAATGCTAAAAGAAAGGAAAAGGTTATTCAGCCATAGAGCAATACAACTGTTCAAAGCCAGACTGCATTCTCAAAACTGGAACAATCTATACCTAAAAGAAGATATCAACAACATATATGACACTTTCCACACCATCATCCAAAACATATTAAATGAAACTTGCCCACTCAGAACCTACAAATACAGGAAACATAATAACACAAAACAATACTGGGATCCTGAATGCACCAAACTAAGGTCTGAATACCTTGACGCCTTGGAAAAGGAACAATGCGCAGGAAATGTGGAAAACAAAAAAGAAACAGCGAGAAGGAAAAAACTATATGACATCAAACTAAAATCTCTGCGGAAAAATCTTCTAACTGAACACATAAATGGAGCAGAAAATAAGCCAAGGGTGCTCTGGCAAGTGATAAATAATGAACGCAAAGACAAAACTAACAATAAGACAGAATTACACCTCCAGATAAATAATACTACAATAACCAACCCCTTAGAAGTAGCAAACTGCTTTAATTCATTTTTTTCAACCATAGCACAGAGAACCCTCCAAGATAACAACAAACAAAGTGCAGTAACAGATAAATATCTACCACCACAACCAATAGAACAAACTTTTAACTTTAAGCCAGCAACACCAGAAGAAATACTCAAAACTATTGATACCTTAAAACCAAAAACCTCATCTGGAGTAGATAATATATCAGCCAAGATCATAAAAATCTGTAAAAATGAACTATTAAGTCCACTCACCCTCATAATCAATCAATCTCTTGCCCAAGGAACCTTTCCCAACAAACTAAAAATAGCCAAAGTCTACCCCAAATACAAATCAGGACCGATCAATGAAACAAACAGTTATCGACCAATATCTCTCATCTCAACCTTCTCTAAAATACTAGAGAAAATCGTCCTAGTCAGACTCCTTAACTACCTAGAGCAAAACAAGCTACTTACTAACCAAGAACACGGCTTCTTAAAGGGCAGATCAACAGCCACAGCCTTAATACAACTCACTGAACATATAATAGACAAATTAGAAGAAGGCTGCACCGTAACCTGCCTCTTCTTAGATTTCAGCAAGGCGTTTGACTGCCTGAACCATGAACAGCTCCTTAAAAAACTAGAACACCTTGGAATAAGAGGAACGGCTCAAAACTGGTTCCGCAGCTACCTAACTGATAGAGAAATGCTCGTAGAAATAAACTGCACCGACAATAACACAGTACAAAGGCTTCAATCTGATACTGCTGAAATACATAGAGGTGTCCCGCAGGGGTCAGTCTTGGGGCCAGTACTATTCATTCTCCTTACTAATGACATGCCCAACTGGCTGGGAGATATCTGCTACACTGTTATGTACGGAGATGACACTGCCTTAACGATAGCAAATAAATCAATAGAAATACTCCATCACAACACATCAACTTACTTCAACAAAACTAAGCAATACTGTGCCAGTAATGAACTTGTTTTAAATGAGAAAAAAACAGTGCAAATGACCTTTAGTAACCTCCATAGACATAATGACACACCCTTGCCAGACCTGAAAATTAATACTAACACCAAATATCTAGGCACAATTATTGATGACAAACTAACATGGAAGCCACATATTGAGCAACTATGCAAAAAACTGTCTGCTGGAAACTATGTTATACGAAGAATTAAACAAATAAGTGGCTTGGACACAGCTAAGACAGCATATTTTGCTCTATTCGAGTCTCACCTAAGATATGGCATTGCCACTTGGGGAGGTACGTCCAAAGGAAATCTAGAAAGAATCCTGATCAATCAAAAGAGAGCAATTAGATGCCTTGCAGGCCTAAAGTACCAAGAAAGCTGTCGTGAACACTTCATAAACCTAAAAATACTGACAGTTGTATCTCTCTACATTAAAGAAGTGATTCTGCACACGTTAAAGCATACATCTCAGCAAAGATTTTGTGACCTACACCAATACAGTACAAGACGTGGCGGGGACTTCCCACTGCCTGCTCACCACCTAAGCCTCTACAAGAAGAAACCGTCATACAAAGGAGCCACCTTCTTTAACCACCTACCAGGACACTTCAAGAACCAGCCCTCCCACCGATTCGGGAAACAATTGACTCTGTGGCTCCAAGAAAGGCCTTTCTACACTGTGGAAGAATTTACCAATGGCTGAATATTGTTTCTAACCAATCATAAAAGCAAAATGTATTTATTTTAATCAATAATGACGCAATGTACTAATCTCTAAGATTATGTCAATAAAGTTTATTGTCTATTGTCTATTGTCTATTGTCTATTGTCTAATTGTGCTCTAAATATTGGTTTTTAAGTGGTTAAATATTTAATAAAAAGCATCAATTTGCAAAAAAATGTCAATTTCGTATCTTTTTATGTTCGGTTGAAAACTAAAACAAAATAATATTAAATGAACGCCACAACAATTCTCAACATACGCTTAAAACATTAAAGGATACGCTTTACAGAAAACCAAGTAAAATATGTTACAAAGAAATAGTAAAAAAGTTCCATCTGACAATTTATTTTACGTTTTATAAAGTTTGTACGGTTTATTAATTATTTTTAACTAAATAAAAAGTGATTTCACATACACTAACATAGTTTTATGGCAATTACAACATAAACACACTAATTTACAAACATGAAAAAATTGTTGAAATATAGCCACTTTTTTATTTTCTTCTGAAGTATTACTACAATACATGAAAACCACACTATGAGGACAATTTGGTTTCAAAATTAGACATTTTGTTACAACAAACATTTTCACGGACAGAGACGAAAACCAAAGCGAACCGTATGACTGATATCAATTATAATTAAAATGATATATTATAATCTTGTTCAAATTTCCCATTGCCACGAGAAAAGCAATTATTTTACATCGACAACAATTCTTACACAAATACTTTTAAAACATCTAGTTTTACTGATAAATATTTCACAGTACTATATTAAGGTATTATACAGGGTGAGTCTCTACTGATACCATTAAATTTACCTGTTTGTTGTACTCACAAAAAGGAACAAAAAAGTCCATATTAACCCGTGTCCGATTCTCAACCGTTTCGCTGTAAGTGCTCATATTGTGTGTTTTTAAAATTACTTGACATTAACTCACCGATTGAGCTATAAAAACAAAACCAAAACACCTACCAGATTCTTATTAATACCATTGAAAAGATAGTTAAATTCTCTATAAATGTCAATTATTTTGCAAGCAAACGTAAATAAAAACTAGATTTCCTAGAAGAAGTTTATTAAACAAATATGCAACATGTCTTTTTCTCCAATTGTTCAAGACGCCATATCAGCACATAAATGTAGTCTAATTTAATGTAAAGTTAAGTAGAAAACTTTTCTCACTAATAAGCTTGGAATAGATGTATAATTTAATTAGGTTGAATATCATGAAACCATAAATAACACGTAATATTTCATAAAACATGGTTTAATCGGTTGCACTTAACTACCAAATTCAACCTGTGCCTGTTTTTTGTTTTGTATGTAACTTCCATAATCAGCTGATTGGACTATTATTTGAAATCCACTGTTTTACTTTTATTATTATTCTCTACCTGAAATCAGCTGTTGTAAATATTACCCCATTTTGAACAATAGTTACTCATATTAGTCTATGAAAACACAAATCATCTTCTTTGGACCATTTGAAAATATTTATTCTTACTTTTATTTTTATACTTAAGCGTAATTAGTTGAAAATTAGTGAGGGTATTAGCATTTGTTCTATTGTGGCATTGCGTGAAACGTTTGTTGTGAAGTATGAATCCGTTTACTAATGTAGAATATGGTGATATACATTTTGTGTACGGGTTGTGTTCTGGCAACGCAGCTGAAAGTTGTAGAGAATACATTCGTCGATTTCCAGAGAGAAGAATTCCTGATGTAAGAACATTTGTAAGGGTTCATAATTGTTTGCGTGAAACTGGTAGATTTCCTCCTGTCAATGACCGCTCCGTTGGTAACATCATACAAGATGTTGGGTTAGAGGAAGCTGTACTTGCCCAAGTCGAAAGGGATCCAAGAACAAGTACAAGAAGAATTGCTACTGAAGTAAGCTAATCGTTTGTGTCAAGACTCTTGCGTTAAAATCAAATACACCCATACCACTTTACTCGTGTCCAGACAATTGAACCAAGAGACCCTCCTCTGTGACGTCAATGGGTTTTACAGCATGATAATGCAGATTTTCTTAAAACAATCTTGTGGACAGACGAATCTACATTTACACGAGACGGTGTTTTTAACTACCACAATGAACACTTCTATGACACTGAAAACCCACATCTTTGTCGTGAATCACGGAGCCAAACTAGGTTGGATTGATAGGGGACAAGCTGATAGGTCCTTGATCTCCCTACATCATTAACTGGAGTTCAATACCTTCAATTTCTAAATAATATCCTACCAGACCTTCTCGAAGACTTGCCGTTGGAATTGCGTCGGTGCATTATTTACCAGGCAGATGGAGCACCACCACACTTCAACATCAACGTGCATGAAAATATTAACAACTTCTATACGTGGATTGGGAGAGGCGGAACTGTTGCTTGGCCATCACGGTCCTCTGGCCTCAACCCTATCGATTACTACGTCTGGTGTTCTTTGAAGCAAGAAGTGTGCAGAAGTCCAGTACAAACAGCCGAAGAATTAAGACATAGAATCGTGAGGGCTGCTAGACGCCTTAGAAATGAAATAAATCTAAAGGCAAGTGTAAGGGAGTTGAGGAACCGAGTCCGTATCTGCATAAGGGAAAATGGTGGACATATTGAACACTTATTAAAGTAGTTTTTGTTATAATAAAGCATGATTATCTAAATATTACAGTTATTATGTTTTTTTTTTTTTTTTTTTTATTTCGTAAAGACTGACAACTTGATTGTTAAGTGCAACCGAGTAAACCATGTTTTATGAAATATTTTAGGTGTTATTTATGGTTTCATGATATTCAACCTAATTAAATTATACATCTATTCCAAGCTTATTAGTGAGAAAAGTTTCCTACTTAACTTTACATTAAATTAGGCTACATTTATGTGCTGATATGGCGTCTTAAACAATTGGAGAAAAAGACATATTGCATATTTGTTTAATAAACTTCCTCTAGGAAATCTAGTTTTATTTACGTTTGCTTGCAAAATAATTGACATTTATAGAGAATTTAACAATCTTTTCAATGGTATTAATAAGAATCTGGTAGGTGTTATGGTTTTGTTTTTATAGCTCAATCGGTGAGTTAATGTCAAGTAATTTTAAAAACACACAATATGAGCACTTACAGCGAAACGGTTGAGAATCGGACACGGGTTAATATGGACTTTTTTGTTCCTTTTTGTGAGTACAACAAATAGGTAAATTTAATGGTGTCAGTAGAGACTCACGCTGTATATAGATTAGTTGAATACATAAAAAAATACAATTCATGTAAGTAAATGCATGATATTCATATGGCAAATTATTTTTCAAACATTTCATGAATTATTCATAATAATGTATCACACTACGTTAGTGCTATAATACGTGAACTTAATTTTCTAAAATATATCTTGTAAAATGTAATAAGCATTTTTAAAAGAAAGGTTAGCATATTTATTTTATTCTATAAATAAATGTGTATAAATTATCCCATAATATTACACAAATATATATATATGGGATAATATATATAAAGAAAATAGTCCTATTCTAATTTAATAATGTAATATACAGTGTATAATATGTTAAAAGTTTATATTTTACGTTTGTTAAATAACAATATTAAAACCAGAACACTATTTACAAAACAGTAAATATGTGTATGGGGAGGCAGGTTACTACCACTGTATATGTAAGGGCGGGTGGGTCTGATGACAACAACTTTATTTTTGTCAGTTTTCCATGAATTACTATAGCACGAATGTTAGCTAAGTTTATTACGAGTGCTAGCCAAGTCCATGACGAGGGCTGGCCAAGATGATCACGGGTACTACCCGAGTTGATCATTAGTGTTAGCCATGTTGATCACGAGTGCCAGCTAAGTCCATAACGAGGGCTGGCCAATATGATCACGGGTCCTACCCGAGTTGATCATGTGTTAGCCATCCATATTGATCACGAGTGCTAGCCAAGCCCATCACAGAGGCTGTCCCAAGTTGATCACGGGTACTACACGAGTTGATCATGAGTTTTAGCCATGTTGAACATGAGTACTAGCCAAGTCCATCAAGATGGCTACCCAAGTTGATCAGTGTGGCTGTCACAAGTTGATTAAGAGTTACCCAATTAGGTCAGTCGATACTCAAGTAATTGAAAATACATTAAATTAATACAAAACCAAATCGAGATTAACATCTTATTTGAGCAATTTAATAATAGATTAACAATTTTAATACACAAGTGAACGTCACACAATTCAAATTTCATACAGTATAATACTTATACTGTATTTATAAAAAATAGGTGCAATATGTAGGCTACGAATGTTATGGTGATCGATTTCGGTAAACCACGTCTACCTTAATCGATCACCATAATATTTGTTCAGTTTATATTAATATTGTATTAAATTCATCTACTAGCACGTACTATGCTAATTAAGAAAACTTGTTTAAAATTCATATTTTTTATTCTTCTTTACATTGCACAATGTTTAAATATCACTTGTGTCAAGTTTCACCGTCCTGAGCCTTCTCATTGGCTGCTCCCACACACTACCTCGCCCCATGACTTGGAAAACAACTAGGAAACATCTTTAGTTTCTTTACCGATAATGTATGTATATGGGTGTATATAGAAACTGTATGTATATGTACGGTATATGTATATGTACGGTACTTACGACCCTTAGATTTTAACTTGCTTCGCTCGTTGGGGGCTTCTCCCCAAACCCTCTTTGAGTATAATCGTCAATGGCTTTCCAAGATGATCAGGCAAGCGACAGTGGAGCGCCTGGCAAAAACTAATAAAACTGTCAGCCAAGAAATAGCACAACTGCGACAGTGGAGCGCCTGACCTCGAGGCGCTTCACTGTCGTACCCTCGCAGGTCCAGTGTGGAAAGGGTTTGACAAGGGTTCAAAATCTAAGGGGTCTTGATATCTATGGTGAGATTGTGTTTAACTTGAGAGCAATCTAATTGTAGGTAAGACATATGTTTATTAAAATAATCATACATGTTACAGTATTTACATTAGATCCGGTTTCTATTCCCGGGTTTGTTAGCAAATTTTACACTTCAAATTACTTTAGAAATAAAAAAGCCTTTAGGTATTGAAATTGTAAATATAAGCTATATTAAAATAAGCTGTTATAGTCTGATTCATTGACATGCTTCTAAGTCTTAGAAAAGGTGTATTGTATAAGACGTAAAATCGTGGATTGCTTGGCGTTTGACATATTCCTAAGTAACTATTTTCATAATCCTTTCTATTAAATCAAGGCTAAGCAAGTTGAACCGTCAATAATGTAGTCATTTGAACAATAGCCATTAAATAATTGAAATCATTTAAACAAAGTAATAAGTTGATAGAACATCTGTTTGCGGTATATATTTCCAGTTTTGTAATAAAATGAAATAATACCTTTAACATATACTGTTCTATAAAATTAATGTAAATAGAATCAGTTATCATTGAGACACATCCAATACATTATTTTCATACCAACCAACAAGTAGATGACAGCCAAATATTTCAAATCTTTGAAGTCTTTAGATAGCGTAAATTATCAAAAGACGTTTATTAGCAAGTGATAATTCAATATGTATAGCGTCAAAATCAAATTAAATTATAAAATATCTTATATTGTCTGCCAGTCTCAGAACATTTTTACACCTGCACAATAAATTCTTTATTTAATTAGATAAAATTGATGAATTAGTTATTTATCTTCTTTCAAATGTAAAACTCTTTTTTAATTTTTAAATAAGTTACACTATATGTTATATCAGTTATATTATTATATTTTGAAAACAGGTTTATTTCATTTGATTTTTGTCCATGATGCCTACCTTGTAGGCGAAATACCTTAAGCAAATAACACATTTTTTTGAAAATTCTGATAATGTATAGTATAGTACATTTATTAAAGTTGTTAATATCTATTATGTCTCATAAAACAGTAAACAAAATACAAACAACTATATAATACAATTATACTAACTAATAAATCTAAGTTTTAGGCTTACGTACATAGTAAAGTTTTTAACATAGATCTCAGTATATTAAAAGTAATCATTTCTTCTTAAATAAAGTAACTAAATATTTCTTCAATTTCTTTAAAACAACTTGCTGAGTAATAAAATTAATATAATTTTTTTTAAACCACTGCTTGGCTTTTACGAATTTGTATAAACTATGGTTAATATTTTATAATTAATACTCATGGGTTAAATGGGCAAGTCATGAGCAAAGGAAGAGTGGCTACGTATTCCTTTTACATAGAACTAAATAGTATCAAGTTTATAGTTTTTTTTAAAGATGACTATAAATACATCATATTCTTAGTCTTCGGGAGGTGATGTGTTAAACATGACGTGGTCTACCTCCGAAGACTAAGACAGATAGTGTGCATGAACAAGGGTGGATGTCTTCTATCTGTACGATTATATACTTGTTTTAAAACAAGTCTGCAATAGTTTAACCACTTATTAATTCAAATAAAATGAAACATGATTAAGAAAACTTATCACAGTACATTAATAGTTTTGATTGGTCTTTTAGGATAACCCTTACAGAATCAATACACTTACTCCTACAAAATATGCAGTGCACTTAACGAAGTCAGTATGATAGTAGCCGTTGTGATTTTTGATTGGTAGGTATTTAGGAGGTCCCGCGAGCTGAGCTCGATAATAAGAATAAGAACTCTTTATTCCATTGATCTTTACAATAAAGAAATAGGACACGTCAAATAACAATGAATTAAGACACACTTTCAACTTAATTCCTACAACTAAAAACAACTACAGTACATAAAGTACAGTACTAAAAACAACTAAAATTACAGTACATTTAAGTTTGCATATTAAAAATTTACATCAAAATTACAATTCAGAAATTCATTTATATGATAAAAAGGATGCTCTATTAGCCAATTATAAATATTATTTTTAAAGAGTTTAAAACTCACAGTTCTTGCACTATCAGGCAGCTTATTCAAGAAACGAATACAGTTGAGTTTGAAAGCTGTGCCAGTTTTGGCCAATCTATGAGGAAGTATATTAAGCTTATCTCCACCTCTAGTATTATACTGGTGAACATCGTTTCTAATTGGAAAGTTTTGTAAATTTGATTTGGCATATAGAAATACCTGAAAAACATACAAATTTATAACTGTAGGAATTTTGAGTTCGATAAAAAGAGTTTTACAGTGAGTAAGTAATCCAACCCCTGCAATATTACGGACTGCTTTTTTCTGTAAAAATAGAATATCATTTACAAGAGGAGAATGACCCCAAGCTAAAGTGCCTTATAGTATATGTGATTGAAGAAGACCAAAATATGACATTCTTAAGTATTCAAAACTTACAAAGTTTCTCAATTTCCATAGTAAGTAATTTACTCTTGATATTTTTTTGCAAATTGTTCCAATATGCAAGGACCATTGTAACCTTGAATCGATGTGGAATCCCAGAAGTCTAATAGACTCAATGTTAATATCTTGCTTAAGGCTTAATGTTAAATATTGCGTTTTATCTGGATTAGAAGATAATTTATTTGAAGAAAACCAGGAAAGAGCCTGGTCTTCTGCTTCAATAGTGATCTGTTTCAAGGTATTAAGGTTGTTATGACTGGCGATTAAAGTGGTGTCATCGGCATAAATACGCGTAATAGAATGAACATTTAAATTTTGCGGCAGATCATTTATATACACCAAGAAAAAGAATGGTCCAAGAATGGAATCCTGAGGCACACCTGTGTTAATACGTTTCATAGTTGAACATTTATTTTTTATAGAAACAAATTGACTCCTATTAGATAAATATGATTGAATTATTTTTAAAGAACTATCTTCAATACCGTAAAATTTAAGTTTTTTTTAAAGAATATCAAATGGATCACTGTCAAAAGCCTTACTGAGATCACACAACATCAAGGACACTGACCCTTTTCTTTCAAAAGCATTCAGAGACAAATCAATTAGATCAAGTATTGCAGAAGTAGTGAATCTACCCTGACGAAATCCATGCTGACATGATGAAAGTAAGTTATGTGACTCAAAGAAGTTACTTAGTTGTTTGTACATTAATGATTCAAATACTTTAGAGAATATAGGAATTATTGATATTGGTCTGTAATTTTGGGGTAAACTTTTATTTCCTTTTTTAAAAATTGAAATTATTTTTGAAATTTTTAGTGATGGCGCAAAATAACCCTTATCCAAACATTTGATATAAATAAAAGCAAGTGGTTCACTAATCAAATGAATTGTTTGTTTAATAATTGGATTATAAAGCCAATAATAATCCATAGAATTAGAGTTTGAAAATTTAGATACAGCTTTTATCACATCGGATGAGGAGATTTCAGACCATTTAAAAGACAATTGATTTCCTGTTCTGTTACCCAAAAACTCTTCAGGAGAGTTGGTACTTGGATTATTTGCTTTACTCAATTGACTTATTGAGTCCAAGAAAAAATAATTTAATTCATCTGGATTAAAATTGACATCACTACTATGAGTTGGAGAAAAGCAGCTTTGCAGCTATTTGCGGCATTACCAATATACTCCTCTACTGCAAGTCTTTTGCTTCTATTAATTCTTTTTGGTAAATTCTTTTCTGTTGTAAGTAGACGTAGGCAGGTAGGAAGCAGGTAGAGTGTCGAGGACAGGTAGTTTTAGGTGCAACACAGAAGCGCCTCCGAAAAGGGTGTGGGGAGATGCTCCTGAGTCACACCCCTAGCGAAAATTATTTATGACAACCCCTCAGCCAGGTAAGAGGCGCTCCTGTGTCGCGGATTCAAGATGATCACGGTTGCTACCCAAACTGATCACCAATGCTTCCCAAGATGATCACGGTTGCTACCCAAGATGTAATAAGTGCTACCCAAGATAATAACGAGTGCTAACTAAGTTGACCAAGGCTACTACCAAAGTTTTTGATGAAGGGGGGAGACCCAAGCTTATCATGGATGCTACCTAATATGGCCACGGGTGCTACCCAAGTTAGTCACAGAGGAATACCCAATTTTATCACGGGAGACTACCCAAGTTGACTATGCCAGAAAATTACGGAGGTACTTAAGTGAGATGGTTGGCTACCCAAGGTGATCACAGGGTCCAAGTGGATCCAGAATGTGCACACTTCTATCCTTAGCTACATATATTATTTAGATGTGGTAAAACAAGTAGGCTAACCGCTACCGATGAGTGACACTGGTTATTTAGATGTGGTAAAACAAGTAGGCTAACCGCTACCGATGAGTGACACTGGTTATTTAGATGTGGTAAAACAAGTAGGCTAACCGCTACCGATGAGTGACACTGGTTATTTAGATGTGGTAAAACAAGTAGGCTAACCGCTACCGATGAGTGACACTGGTTAATCTATCCTAGTTGATTATCAGCACGCTATTAAATTGATCATGAGAATTACTCAAGTTGATCATGAAGGGCTACCCAGGTTGATCACAGGGGCTACCCAAGTTGATTATGGGTTGCTACACAAGTTGATTACAGGTGTGTAGCTAAGTTAATAACAGATTGCTGCCTAAGTTGGCCACAAGGGGTTTCTAAAGTTGACTATGTGGGCTACGGCTACTCAATATTTTATTGTTTATAAAAGGTGAAATATCAAAGTTTAAAAGCATTTTTTTTAACGCCCAAGTTACGAAATATAGTCTGTAACGTTTAATTTTTTCAGCTTCTTTTTAATCATGCTTGAGTGGAGAATATTCCAAAAAATCACACGTTTCTGACATAAACTCACTTTACCGACTTTCTGTGACGAAATTTGAAAAAAAAGAACAACGAACGAAAGTAAGGCTTCTTGCGAGCTTAGTGATTAGCACATGCAGAATGTCATGGGTTTAAATCCCGGAAGGTCCACTACTAATTTGCTTGGTGGGTTTGGACCGTTGTCCCATTAGCAACGTTAGTAGATTCAGTTTAAAATGCCTCTGACTAAATAGACTAATAATAACTATTGTAAACGCAGTAAAAATGTAAAGATCCATTGTTTTGTACAATTTATTTTTTAACTAAACAATTTAATTTTATACTATCTAAACTACACCACGTGTATACTTGAATTTAAGCTCTCGGTCTGAAACCTCCAGGAAAATTCACGAAAGTTTACTTTTTTCACTCATACACAAGATGGCGGCTGAAGTTTGGTATCAAATTAAAGGCGTTCTTATCTTTACTCCTAATATGACACCACATTTTAGAAAATTATATGTTTATGGCCTCCACTGTCCCAAAAACAAAATTCATGGTCAAACAGGCCATGTATCTTGGCGAGGCTGTAGGCCGAGATCCACAAAATGGAGCTGTAGCAGAATGTTGAGGCGACGCCGGAGGCCTAGCTTCCTCCACGAGCATAGTGAGTGACGGATTTGACACGCTAGTGTCCTTTGCAAGCTACTCATGGAAATTCCAAGCAAGTCATTTGTCAATTATCTTTCACATTAATTATGTGTGTTACAGTTTCCACTTCTAATTTTCCTCTCTCTGCTCTCCATATATACGTCGACGTTTGCACGACGTATTATTTACTTTTATTAGTCAGTTGTAGTTTTTTATACTTAATTAATGCTCACACCATATTTAGTTAAAAATATACAAAATGCGAATAGTATACAAAGTTATAAGTATGGTATAGTATTAAAGTTATAAGGTATTAAATGTTGCAACTATCCAGCTATAGCAAGAGTATTTAACGTCTTATGTGATATCGTAGGCTAGTAATAAAATGTGAAACTAGACCAGATGCCAGATAAAATGCATAATTACTTACAAATCATTTATAATTATAAACCATTCTGTAAAATTAAGAAAACGTATTTTATATTCTGATAACAAAAATAATACATAGTTAGAAGTTAATCCATTTGATTTACTTCGCCTACGAGAACTACACAATGAAGGTAAACGCAGAACGGATAGAATCATAATAATAAAATCAACTGTTTTCCCAAAACTATTTGATGCTCTCTAATGTCTAATGCGCATAGACAACTTCAAATTATACCGTATTAGTGAACAATGACAATGAGAGTGAAGGAGTGCCAATGAATTAAGAAATAAATTGGGGAAAATTATTAACGACATTTACATATGCTCGTAATATTACAACTATGTTTTAATTTAATATTACAGAATAATACAATATTATTAGACAGTTATTTTTTCTTTTAAAAAGTCATTCATTACGTTTAAGTTAACTCGGTAGAATTCAATAAATTGTCGTAATTGTTCAGGCATCTCTTGTGCTAGTTGTACTGGTATACTAGCTGAAGGCTAAAAACAGTCAAATTGTTCTGAAGATATTAATTTTTAAAGTAATACATAACATATCATTGTTAACTTTGATGCTCAAAACAGCTTTGCCATTCTCCACTGACAGTCTAATTCGATCGGGTGTCCAGACATTTTTCATTGGAATAAAACTCGTTCAAGTGGTGCCTGAATTGCAAAGAGCAAACTCGAACAACTCTTTCAAAACTTTCACAGTAATTTTCGGCCAATTTCAAGAGTTGAAAAACTTATTTTTTTAAGGGGAGGGAGGTGTAATGGTATTATAATAAGAGAGCATAGTATGTGAGACATTACACAATCTCTCACGAGTGTCGATTGACGACTGCCCGAAGTGATACGTTTGTATTTTTTACAATATTAAATATATAAAATATATTCTTTTAATATTAATAGAATGAAAAATACGGACACTTGCCCGGTTTTTTCTTTGTACGGTACGGAAACGGACATTGAATGCAAAATACAGACTGTCCATACAAAATGCGGACAGCAAGGAAATTTTTTATATTTGGATTAGATGCGTTTGGCCAGATATATTTACCTACCATATAGTTAATGAAATATTTATAAAAACAATAAAGCAATTAATAAATTTTAATTTTATGCCAGAGAAAGTAATAATATAACAGGACATTTTAATAAAATAAAAAATAATTCTGTACACAGATTGTCTCAATTAGGCCTTAAGGGAAAAGCTATTTTTATACTATACAATATTATATATAAATAGATTAATGATTTTTTTATTCATTTTATATAACCTTATCATAAAACGTACAGTTTTATGTTTTGTCCAGTATTTTTCTTTCTACACTGAAACTAACTTTCTACACCATGAATTAAATACAAACATAAAATATTCTATATAACCAATAAAATATAACTACTAAATGTAAAACAATTCATAGCATTTGAAATATGCAATCAATTCTAACAATTAATATTGCACGGGTGAAATTAGTTGTTATGACATGTATTTGACGACGAATTCTAATGGTTAATAATTAGGCACATATTGTAATTGTATCGTTGATAATATAAGATAACTAAAGGTTAAAATATGTTTTATATACAACGTGTAACAATCAAATTTGACTTGGAAAGTTTAACATTTACAGTCATTTTTAATTACCTTCAAAGTAACCTTGAACCTCTAGAACAGTCAATAAGGAAACAATGTTGTTAAAATATGTGAACATTCATCTTCCATGAATACCGTCAGATGTCAGTTCCCTTATTTCCTGTTTTGCGCATACCAACATCTCACCCTTCCTGGGATGTCATCTAGTCCAGTATATTTTGGAATTCCATTGAACCTCATCCCTTCCACATCCTCAAAGGATTGTTAGTTTGCTCTTTCGACACCTTTAAAGACGTTTTCTTCTACTTTATCGACAACAACACATTGTAGCAATAATCAAAATATAATATCGAATTAGGCATATTTCTATAATTGCAGTGGTCGATCATAACGATATAGTCAATGTGCGATTTAATATAATATTAAATCGCGCACGGCGTAACCGACAGACATACGTACTAGGCTGCCGCCGCTTAGCGCACGAACTCACTCAAGCCAGTGCAAAAAGGGTTGAACACTTTTTTGTCAAAATCTTAATGAAAATAATAGTTATAAGGGTAGTTACATAATGAAAAACCACTAAATGAATTCTATGATAAGAAACAATGAATTTTTTGGCCATTCTTGAAAACTTTTATTACCTTCAGTGACTGCACTATTATAGAATTTACGACATTAGAAATGAACAGTTTTTCGTTAATATTTATATAACTGTCATTTCATTATTGACATGACACTGTTATGAAGTAATATTATTTAAGTGCAACATTAGGACGAATTTCTTAAATTTCTCTTTAAATTAAGCCTATTAGAGTTTGTATGATAGAACCTGTCTCCTGGACCCTCGGCTACCTGGGACTGGCCCGGGACGGTCACCCATTAACTGAGCGAAGATTACCTTAATTGAGCGAAAGCCCTCGAAGGGCCCCCAAAAACGTGCCTTAACTGAGCGAAGTCCAGTCCAGGTAAATGCGAGATGTCGGGACAAGGAATGTTCTTGTTTATGTAGCATCATATCCCACCCGCATACCAGAGGCGGTCAACCACCTGGCTCCGGCACGCGCTACCTAACCTAACCTAACCTAACTTAATCTAACCTAACCTAACCTAACCTGCTATGTGAATGTTCATAGTCAAAGAGGGCCGCCGGTTCGCTCAGTTCAGTCACCCAGGCTACTTGACTCAGGTCACTTCGCTCAGTTAAGGCCCGACCCCCGGGACACCCCCCAGCACTGGCAGCCGCCTGCGGCTGTTTCCTTAATGAGTCACTTACTGGCATCCCCACTAGGTGAACTAACTTTTTTTCCCGGATCACAATTTTTGAATTTTTAACAAATATTTGAAAAGTACATAAAAAATAAGATTAACGATATAAAACTCGATAAAAATTGAACAATATTGAGTTGGTCTGTTTATTTGTATAGTAACAGTATAGTTGGTTTTGTGTAACGATATGACGATTAAATTACATTGGAATTGACAACAATTCTAATAAAATAATTTTTAAACTAAGCTTATAAAAGATTAGAGGTAACAATCCAGTTTCATGAGAAAAATCTGTATTTTGCGTTATAACGGTACTACCACTTGGAACATTGGACTTTCGCAGCGGAAGTCTGACTCATGGTAGCTAATCTATTTATGAAAAATGCTTAATCAACTGCTTACGAGTTTCTAGGGGTGAGGGTAGTTTTCAGTTCAAAGTGAGTGTTGGCCACAATATTAATGTTTACTCAATAACGCAGTGTTTGGCTTTATTATTCTAACTCAGTAAACTTGCAATAATTTACTTCTCAGAAATATTTTAGCCACCATGAGTCAGACTTCCACTGCAAAAGTCCAATGTTCCAAGTGTTGGTACCGTAGATTTTTCTCGTGAAACTCGATTGTTACTTCTAACCCATGTTACTCATAAGCTTATTTAAAAAATTATTTTATTAGAATTGTTGTCAATTCCAATGTTATTTAATCGTCATATCGTTACACAAAACCAACTTTATTGTTACTATACAAATAAACAGACCACCTCAATATTGTTCAATTTTTATCGAGTTTTATATCGTTAATCTTATTTTTTTATGTACTTTTCAAATATTTGAACAAAATTCAAAAATTGTGATCCGGGGAAAAAAGTTAGTTCACCTAGTGGGGATACCAGTAAGTGACTCATTAAGGAAACAGCCGCAGGCGGCTGCCAGTGCTGGGGGGTGTCCCGGGCCAGTCCCAGGTAGCCGAGGGTCCAGGAGACAGATTCTATCATACAAACTATAATGTAAAGTAGTTTTTTTTCGAATATGTTTCCCAAAAAACATGAATGCAATCAATTGTCTGACTAGGAATAAGTATTTTTTGTTTGTTTTGCTATGGTATAATTTAGCCTTAGGATACATTAAAAAAAAATAAAAAAAAAAATCAATTTAGTGTAAAAGCTAATTTAAGGCATTATGTGATACAAGCAATTCAGGAAATTAATTTGTTTTCTTTGTTAACTCTGTTGACAATTGTGTGTTATTATATGCTATATCTCAGTCTAATTCCTTAAATATAACATAATTGTGCAATAAATTAACTGAAGGCCTAACTATTACAAGGCCTGTCACAGTTACACACCGTCACATAAATATACCTTAAAATTGCTATCATTTATTCGATTTCGCATATCTCAATATTGTTTCTTTTTTATTAAATAAAAGAAGGTCATTTTCTTGCACTTTCTTATATAGTTAGTTTGCTTAGGATAAGCCATAAGACGTTTATTAACTTTTATATAAATATTGTGCATGATAATAGTCAGTATGTATCACTGTAGTTATGTTGAAACATTTTATTGAAGACAACATTTTGATTTGTTTCTGTGAAATTATGATTTTCTGTTGTAAAGAAAAATCTTATTCCATAGCCGTCTTATTTCAAAGATATAACTTGATAAGTAATAAAAAGAAGAAAAAAACGACAGTAAAGACAAAAACAAGGATAACATAGTGATATTGGACGATAGGCCCTACTGTCGGCACAGAAATTATGCGCACCCGAGTTTGAAGGATGTTTTCTAAAAAAGTAAGAAGCCTACGAAAAATCCAATCACATTATTGTTTTCCTCATTCGTTTTAAGTTATAACGTATGTTTTTCTTCAATTTTATTTTAAGTTTTAGTTATTTTTATCCTAGCTGGAACAAACAAAGTACCGGAATTTTAACTTGTTTTCATTGCACATCCAATTTACACCATTATTACTAAAACACTCGTTAATGTATCGCATTTATATTTTAATAAGCATTCAAATATAAATGCGATACATTAACGAATTTTTTAGTAATAACGGTATAAAGTTGAAACACAATGAAAAATCGTTAAAATTCCGGTTCTTTTTGGGTTCGAACTAAGAAAAAAATTATTAAAACTTATGATAACGTTTAAATATGCATATATCAAAACACAAAAAAACGATGGTGTGATTGGAGTTTTCGTAGCCCTATTAGTTTTCTGGTAAACAATCTTCAAACTCGGGTGCACATAATTTCTGCGCGACAATATACGATTTATTACATGCTTTTGTATTTATTTGTTTATTTGTATATGTTTATTTGTATTTATTACATATAATTTTAATGCTTCTATGATTTCGGAAAAGCATAAAAAGGTACTAAAGAGTTGAGGTTTTCTTTAGACTTTAGTTTAGTGTTTCATAAATATTATTCAGAAATAATCTAAATTATTCATATCTCTGTTTTTAAAGATATTTTTGGCGTTCCAAAAAATGGATATCAAAACCATAAAGGAAGAGGAATTCGTTATGAGCAATGACAGCCAATAATGTATTGTAGTCTTTTCATGTACTACAAATTTGCAGCGCCTGTGTTAATCTGACATAGTGCTCATGGATGGTACCTACTTTCAAATGCTGTGCCAAATACTTCACACAACTATTCACCGTGCCCTCATACGCTAACGGACTGTACATTCCTCAGGTTTTTTTGTCTCCTCAAAGAAAAAAAGGCGACAATATGTACAGAAGCTTTAACAACCATAGCACGATCAAGTGAGGAAAAAGGACTTCATTTTGAACCAAAGTAGCCTACGATGTGGTAGACTTTATGTAAGCAATCCATGGCAGCTTCTGTCTGTATTTCTTAGGATACAGATAGTCGGATGTAGATTTCATCTGACACAATCTTGGTAAGTAATGAAACAGATTATTTATGAAAAGAGGCAAACCTTAAATTTAGTTTGCGAACAGACATTTTTAGAAAGAAATAAACAAATTTGTGTTAATTTATTTCGCTGGCAATCTTGAGATTTCATAATGTATTTTGAGTTGTCAATTTTATTATCCTGATTATTTGTTTAATTGTAATATTTTTCTAAGTTCAGTTAGGGGGGACAGTTTGATGATGGTGTGTTAAAGAACTTTATTTTGTTGCGTTTTATATATGTTATATTGTTTATCCTTCCTATTTTTGTAATTGTTGTTTCATATTCATCTTCATAATAGTAGTAAACATGATCTTTCATATTTTGTAATTACTTAAGTTTCTTTTATTTTAAAATTATAATCAAGGTTTTTAAATTTTAATTCATTTGCTGTTTTGCGTTCAATTGGAGTTGTTTATTGCGAAACACAGCGAAGACAACTTTATGATCTTGGACTTATTCCCACGATCATAATAATATTATGTATATGAAATATTTTAAATTTGTATTTTGCCTTCTTTTAGAGCATGTGTCATACATAAATAATTAATTCACATGTGAATAGAAAATACCCTTCTTTTGATTAGAATGCATTAATCATTTGTAAATGGGTTATGATTACATTTTTATATGTTACTAATATTTTCAATAATTATTTTTATTCATTTGTTGAGTATTTTAAATGTAATTTATGTAAAGAGGCCACATCCACTTTAATCTTCTTTAGCTTTTATCTGAAAATAAAAATGAAAATGCAATTATCTCACTTGTATCTCATATTTTTGTTAGGCTTGATATTATATTTTTCTTTGCATTAACTACATGTAACTATTAAATCTCAAACCACCAGTAAGCTGAAGGACTTGAGGTGACGGGGCTGGCAAGAATAGCATGCATGGGTGTCCCTTAGTTTAGAGTCTGCAGAGGATGTCGGCCATATTGGTTTTAATCCGACAAGAACAATGTTATGTTCGAACCAGACATACGACCACGTGTATTAAAACTAGACAGTTATTTTCAAACGGATTGTCCAAACAAATTGCATTTTATCAAGAATGAAATTGTGCGTTGTATTTGGTTTGCGAATTGATAATTAGTTTTATAAAAAACATATAATAAATATTTAGCTTTTGTTTTCACATATTTTTAAAAACTAGGCGTATTTTTTCAATATAATAAATATTTAGTTTGAAATTTTTGTTTTTACCTATTTTTCAAAATATCAAAAGCAAATACAATTTGCAGTATGATAACGTTTAAAACTATACCCCATACACAACTTTCTGTTAATAAATAAAGAAAAAATATGGATTCACAAATAAAATTATTCTTATGGGATTAAAACCAACATGGCCAACATCCTCAGCAGACTCTTAATGTGTTTATATTTGTCATATTTGATTTTAACACATGATATTTATTTTCTTTATTTAGGTGGAGAAAATTCAAAAACGTTGTCAAAATATAAGGACAATACATCAGAAGAAGGAAATAGCTCCACTACTTCTATGGATTAATGTACCTAGATCTAGAAGAAGTCCCGGACGCTTACTTTGAACTTATGAGTATTAAGCCGAGTGACGATCGACTTTCAAGTTTTGTCGAAACCTACATAGATGAAGACAACTCCATATTTCCACCACAACTGTGGACTTCTTCTTCATCCGATTTATGGAGGACTACAAATCCATGTGAGGCATTTCACAGTAAATTTAACAATTTATGTCCATCGTCACATCCAAACATATTTGTTTTAATTAAATGTTCGTTGGACATTCAAACAGACACATACATTTTTACTAAACGCCAGTGGACAAATCAGACACATATATTTTACTTAATACAAGTGGACAAGTCAGGAGTCAGGACAAACAGACACATATATTTTACTAAATACCAGTGGAAAAGTCAGGAGTCAGGACAAACAGACACATATATTTTACTAAATACCAGTGGACAAGTCAGGAGTCAGGACAAACAGACACATATATTTTACTAAATACCAGTGGAAAAATCAGGAGTCAGGACAAACAGACACATATATTTTACTAAATACCAGTGGACAAGTCAGGAGTCAGGACAAACAGACACATATATTTTACTAAATACCAGTGGAAAAGTCAGGAGTCAGGACAAACAGACACATATATTTTACTAAATACCAGTGGACAAGTCAGGAGTCAGGACAAACAGACACATATATTTTACTAAATACCAGTGGAAAAGTCAGGAGTCAGGACAAACAGACACATATATTTTACTAAATACCAGTGGACAAGTCAGTAGTCAGGACAAACAGACACATATATTTTACTAAATACCAGTGGAAAAGTCAGGAGTCAGGACAAACAGACACATATATTTTACTAAATACCAGTGGACAAGTCAGGAGTCAGGACAAACAGACACATATATTTTACTAAATACCAGTGGAAAAGTCAGGAGTCAGGACAAACAGACACATATATTTTACTAAATACCAGTGGACAAGTCTGGAGTCAGAACAAACAGACACATACATTTTACTAAATACCAGTGGACAAGTCTGGAGTCAGAACAAACAGACACATATATTTTACTAAATACCAGTGGACAAGTCTGGAGTCAGAACAAACAGACACATACATTTTACTAAATACCAGTGGACAAGTCAGGAGTCAGGACAAACAGACACATACATTTTACTAAATACCAGTGGACAAGTCTGGAGTCAGAACAAACAGACACATACATTTTACCAAATACCAGTGGACAAGTCTGGAGTCAGAACAAACAGACACATATATTTTACTAAATACCAGTGGACAAGTCTGGAGTCAGAACAAACAGACACATATATTTTACTAAATACCAGTGGAAAAATCAGGAGTCAGGACAAACAGACACATATATTTTACTAAATACCAGTGGACAAGTCTGGAGTCAGAACAAACAGACACATACATTTTACTAAATACCAGTGGACAAGTCTGGAGTCAGAACAAACAGACACATATATTTTACTAAATACCAGTGGACAAGTCTGGAGTCAGAACAAACAGACACATACATTTTACTAAATACCAGTGGACAAGTCTGGAGTCAGGACAAACAGACACATACAATTTACTAAATACCAGTGGACAAGTCTGGAGTCAGGACAAACAGACACATATATTTTACTAAATACCAGTGGACAAGTCTGGAGTCAGAACAAACAGACACATATATTTTACTAAATACCAGTGGACAAGTCTGGAGTCAGGACAAACAGACACATATATTTTACTAAATACCAGTGGACAAGTCTGGAGTCAGAACAAACAGACACATATATTTTACTAAATACCAGTGGACAAGTCTGGAGTCAGAACAAACAGACACATATATTTTACTAAATACCAGTGGACAAGTCAAGAGTTGGGACAAACAGACACATATATTTTACTAAATACCAGTGGACAAGTCTGGAGTCAGAACAAACAGACACATATATTTTACTAAATACCAGTGGAAAAATCAGGAGTCAGGACAAACAGACACATACATTTTACTAAATACCAGTGGACAAGTCTGGAGTCAGGACAAACAGACACATATATTTTACTAAATACCAGTGGACAAGTCTGGAGTCAGAACAAACAGACACATATATTTTACTAAATACCAGTGGATAAGTCTGTAGTCAGGACAAACAGACACATATATTTTACTAAATACCAGTGGACAAGTCAGGAGTCAGGACAAACAGACACATATATTTTACTAAATACCAGTGGACAAGTCTGGAGTCAGGACAAACAGACACATATATTTTACTAAATACCAGTGGATAAGTCAGTAGTCAGGACAAACAGACACATATATTTTACTAAATACCAGTGGACAAGTCAGTAGTCAGGACAAACAGACACATATATTTTACTAAATACCAGTGGAAAAGTCAGGAGTCAGGACAAACAGACACTTAGCCTATATTTTACTAAATACCAGTGGACAAGTCTGGAGTCAGGACAAACAGACACATATATTTTACTAAATACCAGTGGATAAGTCAGTAGTCAGGACAAACAGACACATATATTTTACTAAATACCAGTGGATAAGTCAGTAGTCAGGACAAACAGACACATATATTTTACTAAATACCAGTGGACAAGTCAGGAGTCAGGACAAACAGACACATATATTTTACTAAATACCAGTGGAAAAGTCAGGAGTCAGGACAAACAGACACATATATTTTACTAAATACCAGTGGATAAGTCAGTAGTCAGGACAAACAGACACATATATTTTACTAAATACCAGTGGATAAGTCAGTAGTCAGAACAAACAGACACATATATTTTACTAAATACCAGTGGATAAGTCAGTAGTCAGGACAAACAGACACATATATTTTACTAAATACCAGTGGATAAGTCAGTAGTCAGGACAAACAGGCACATATATTTTACTAAATACCAGTGGATAAGTCAGTAGTCAGGACAAACAGACACATATATTTTACTAAATACCAGTGGATAAGTCAGGAGTCAGGACAAACAGACACATATATTTTACTAAATACCAGTGGACAAGTCAGTAGTCAGGACAAACAGACACATATATTTTACTAAATACCAGTGGAAAAGTCAGGAGTCAGGACAAACAGACACATATATTTTACTAAATACCAGTGGACAAGTCAGGAGTCAGGACAAACAGACACATATATTTTACTAAATACCAGTGGAAAAGTCAGGAGTCAGGACAAACAGACACATATATTTTACTAAATACCAGTGGACAAGTCTGGAGTCAGAACAAACAGACACATACATTTTACTAAATACCAGTGGACAAGTCTGGAGTCAGAACAAACAGACACATATATTTTACTAAATACCAGTGGATAAGTCAGTAGTCAGGACAAACAGACACATATATTTTACTAAATACCAGTGGATAAGTCAGTAGTCAGGACAAACAGACACATATATTTTACTAAATACCAGTGGATAAGTCAGTAGTCAGGACAAACAGACACATATATTTTACTAAATACCAGTGGATAAGTCAGTAGTCAGGACAAACAGACACATATATTTTACTAAATACCAGTGGATAAGTCAGTAGTCAGGACAAACAGACACATATATTTTACTAAATACCAGTGGATAAGTCAGTAGTCAGGACAAACAGACACATATATTTTACTAAATACCAGTGGATAAGTCAGTAGTCAGGACAAACAGACACATATATTTTACTAAATACCAGTGGATAAGTCAGTAGTCAGGACAAACAGACACATATATTTTACTAAATACCAGTGGATAAGTCAGTAGTCAGGACAAACAGACACATATATTTTACTAAATACCAGTGGATAAGTCAGTAGTCAGGACAAACAGACACATATATTTTACTAAATACCAGTGGATAAGTCAGTAGTCAGGACAAACAGACACATATATTTTACTAAATACCAGTGGATAAGTCAGTAGTCAGGACAAACAGACACTTAGCCTATATTTTACTAAATACCAGTAGACAAGTCAGGAGTTGGGACAAAAAGACACTAAATAAAAACAGATTCATTACTGATAAAATTACTCAATATCACCAGAACAATGCCATTACTCAGCTCGATTTTATGAAATATATAGCTTTCAAAATATCTGTGTAAACGAACATGTAATAATGATTTTTATTTAATCTTGATTTTTGACATTGAAAAAATATATCATCTAACAGTGTATGGGCTGTTATTGTAGCCTTTGTACTTGACGTTTCTCTATGAAATATAAATTAATTTGCAAACTGAAATTATTTTTATTTAATGAGTATACTTATTCTAAGGGCATTTAATAGGATCTTTTACTGTTTTGGCGAGCTTTATAATCAAAATAAAGCAATATTGATATTAATCAATATAGTTTATATTGATATATACATATATCAGTCTAATTGAATTATTTTAATAGTGCAAAACCATTCAACATAATAGAATTAAATTCAACATGTATTTTAAAAGCTTCTCTTAAAAAATGTTTTGTTTTATTTATTTATTAATAAGACGCCGATCGTCAAGATATGGGCGAATATGGATTTCGAATAAGTGTAGATGAGTGAATGTAGTCATTGTTACAAACTAAGGTTGACTATTCCTTAGAAAGTGTCATTAATTAATAGCCCAATGACAAATGAACAGCCGGTGATTATCAGCTGATCCTTCTCAAAATGTATTGACTCTGATTGGGATCGAACTGAGAACCTTGAGCACATGAAGCTGGGATTGAACCAACTACACTACCGACCAATTCAGATACCATCATTACATAAAAGATAACAAATCATTGTTTCATCAATACATTTATTGAAATGTGTGAACACTAAAAAATAATGTTTAATCCTCCTTATAAAAAAGGTGAAAAATTATTACTGTGTTGTGTTGTATTTGTTAAATAACTTGAAGTAATGTGAAGTAATACATTTTAATTTATTCAACTACGTTTTATGTTACTAAGTAAAAAGCTTCTAACAGAACTTACCGCTTAATACTAAACATTGTAAATATGTTACACCAATAACCAAGAAGATATAAGCACAGAATACACAGATATCTGCTTGTTCTGTGGTAAAAGTGTATTCGGAATCAGACGTGACAATTCAAGGTATTTGTGGTGGGTTGTGATAGTTACGGAAATATTTATTTTGCACAGCTTGTAATCCAAGATTCTAAGTTGCATTTTTGAGCGGCCAAAACTGAACGGCCTACCTGAGATCGTACTGCGCGCAACTCGAGCACTGATTTGGGGCCTCCCTGGGACACCTCAATTAGCGCAGGTAGGATTGCGCGCAACTTGTTAATAGTTCTTATGCCGCCACTTCCTCAGGCACCGGGGCTCGTGGATGGCGATGGACGCTGTACCGAACTGTCGGCCACACAGGTACAAGGCAGAGGACAAGTCGACGTCGGGGGGTGGAGAGCTGGCCTCGCTGCCGCCCCCGGACCTACTCGAGTCTCACGAGTGTTCCAACTGCCATCTGAAATAAATGGTTCCAAAGAATTGGCACAAACTTTCATAAAAGTAAAAAAAGTAACATTTCATAAAAGTTAAAAAGTGGTCTGGATATATTGGCTAAATACACCTACATACAAAATTTCATAAAAATGTATCTATCCGTTATGTGTCCAGCGAACTGCACATACACACAGACAGACACACATAAGGACAGACACCAAGATTTTTTTTCGAAAAAAAACACTTTTTTGGGTTCACGGGACCCTAAAATGGATTTTTAGACCAACTTGTAAAACAATGTTTTTGGACGATCACAACATTTTCTTTATGCTAACGCATATGGGAGAAAGTATAACACACGAAGTTAGTGATCGGAATGTTGACTGCTGTGATGAATGAATACAGGAGTGTGCCTGAAGACGGCTAAAACGACGCCCTTGTACCTATCTTCATTTTGAGTTACCTGTTACTGTCCTTAAAATGAACTAGTTATCGGTTAACAGAGTCTCCAAAATAGTATATACAATTAAACCCTAGACTTCTAAGTGTGAAAGTAAGGTAAGCCCAGCTGCTATCTTACTAAAAATGAGATGTAGGTCTGATTTTAAAATAAAGACATTTGTCCTATCGATAATTTTTACACTAATGTGACATTCTTTACTTCCCAACACGGAGATGAATGAATCAGAGGTAGCACCCAATAGTGCGCTGAATGGGTGTTAAGCTATAGAAACTTGGAGTACTTAGGTCTCCATTCGTCTGTGCGTATGGCAGGGCCAGGATCGTTGTCAGCACTCCCCTTATTCCCCCCCAAACCTTGGTGGAAAAACGTAGTAATTGTTACTACAAATGTACAAAGATTTACTTTAGTGGTAACTGCTAATGAGGCGTTCGCTGTTGCCATAAGAAAGCGTCCTCTGTTTCTTTTTCTCTGTGTTCTCAAACAGATTTCATATATAACATGTCGTGGTTGTAGTCTTTACATGCTGTTTTCTTATAAAACTGGTCGTCAAAGTGTGGATTGTGATTGAGCAACAGTGATAAAAAAGTGAGAGTGAAATGGGAATTTTATTAAATAAATACTCAAAGTTACCGCAGTAACCGTCATTAGTTGGATAACTCATTGAGAAATGGAAGGCCGAGGGACACCTTTATGGCAACTGAATAGCTTAAGCTCCCAATCATTTAGAATGTGAAACTCGACTCAATTATCACTCAGCTATACTCAGTATAGTTTTTAATTGGAAATCTACTGAAAAATGCTTTAAAAACTTCAGAAAAAATCAGTGATGAGATACGCGAAGAAGGCTGTAAAATACGTAAAATGGGTGACTGTGACAAAAACCTCCCACCCACCCGTACACGGACAGTGGTGGGCCAGCGATAACATACTTCAGAAGGCTTTAATATACCTTCCTATCCATTATTACACGTTCAACAGTAAATAACCCTGCCACCTACTCATACACGCATGTGCTATAGGCACAGAGATATGAATTCTTCATCGGGAGCACTGTACTGCGTGATGAAAGCTAACAACAATGCCTCAATTTGCTGACACCTCTCTCACTCCTCTTGTTAACAAGGGGTCTTTAAATTCTCATCTTTTGTCCCTCTTACATTTATGCTTGTACATTCTAGTGTCGTAGGCCACCTACCTTCTGAGACACTGCTGTTCGTGTCTCTCTACGGCCTCTCTGTTGTACATCCTCCCACAGATATGGCAGTGTATCGGAGGTGGTCCGCCGCCAACAGACTGCTGTGTTCGATCCGATCACTCTCCCAGCCTCTGTCGTGTCCCTCTTAGATTTATGCTTGTACATTCTAGTGTCGTAGGCTACCTACCTCCTGAGACACTGCTGTTCGTGTCTCTCTACGGCCTCCCTGCTGTACATCCTCTCACAGATATGGTAGTGTATCGGAGGTGGTCCGTCCGCCAACAGACTGCTGTGTTCGATCCGATCACTCTCCCAGCGGTGTAATGGAGGTTAGTTCGATTGAAACATCAATAATGACCATATGATTATTATTATATAATGTACATGGAGAGTTATATTATTTTATTTTTACAGCAAAATTATTAAAATGTACTATTTTTCTTTTAAAAATAATCGCTACGTCAGGCTGAAGAACAAGATATAAACTAAAAGCTTTTTTTAGTACATACAAAAACATAAATATTTGTTAGCTCACTCTAGTTCAACTAATGCGATTAAAAACAAACTATCTATTAATTAATTAGGTTATATGAAAATTAACTACTCTTAAAACCTGTAAAAAAATATTTATACCATAGCCTAAACATATATTTATGTCAATATATAATCATGAAACATAATGTAAATAGATATTGATATATACAGGTCACGTGAAAGGCCATTCAGAAGTGTATCTATCGCTTGGAGTCAGGAGGAGGGTCATCTCTGGGCATGTCTACAGTTTGGAATCACGAGTAGGATCTCCTAATATTATGTTTACGGGTTGGAGTCATGTACAGGATCGTCCAATAATATGCCTATTGTTTGGAGTCACGCGGATGATCATAGGGGTTTTGTACTATTTAGGACCACGTAGAATGTCTTACATTCTTACTTATGAGACGCCGACACAACGTTCCTGTTTTCTACCGTTTGGAGTCATCTGGAAGATCTTCCAAGGGAGTCTGCCAGGGGATCTTATGGAAGGTCGCCCAGAGTTTGACGGATGTGAGGTCAGCCGGGTGTCTGTCTATCGTTTGGAGTCATCTGGAAAATCTTCCAGGGGGTCGGCCTAATTATTTATAGTCATATGGAAGGTCGCCCAATAATTGTATTAGTAAAAAACACGTTGAATTAATAATGAATGTCTATATAACATACATATTTTAACAGCCGATATTTAATAAACGCCAATACTGTATTAGGAAAATAATATTTCATAATTGTATTATTATGTATTACTAAATAATATACTCGATTGTTAACAGATAATCTATTGTCTATTATTGATATATAATCCATAAATATATCGTTAGACGCTTACGCGCTTACGGAACTGCGGCCAGAATGAAAAAATGACTCCGCACTATCGGCGCAGAAGTTATGTGTACTCCAGTTTGAAAGTTGTTTAGTTTCCTCGTTTAGTAGTACGATATGCCATATGCATTTTACAATTTTATTACAAGTTTTAATAATTGTTATCCAAGTTGGAACAAAAAAAGTAGGACTCATAGTTTGGGTCCTATAGGGTATTATGCAATGTCTCATTCCAGGTTTTGGATAATAATTGTGATATATTTTTAACAAGATAGTTTTTTTAACTATCTTATTTAACTATCTATTTTTAAACAAGAAAGTTTCTTAGTAAACAACTTTCTTACTAGGGTACACATTATTTATATTCCGACATAAGGTATCCTTTGGAAAGACGTGGAAGGAAGTATCTTGTTAAAAATATATCACAATTATTATCCAAAACCTGGAATGAGACATTGCATAAGACCCTGCTTGAGAAGGATTCACTATGAGCCAAATGGGCTAGCAGCAAATTTAGGTTATAAAGCACAGCTAACCAACAAGATACGAGTTGGTTATGGCAGTTTTAATAAGTTTGGAAACACGGTAAAGTTGTAATGTTCTAAAACAATTTTGTTATAGTTACTTCAATAATGTAACATAAAATTAATACTATAAATTAAAGAACGAAACAAAGTTTATATTTCAAAATAAATCAAGACGACCGATCCTGATCAAGTAGACCGGTAAATAAAATGTTTATCTTATTCAGTCACAATATTATGTTTTAAATCAAACATAACCTAACAACAAATATGTGATTTAATGCAATATAACGTATGTTGCAAGGAACACTTACTTAATTAATTACCAAAAAAAGTTCACAGAGAAACAAAAGATAAATATAATCAGCTGATTGGTTGTTACATACAGGGTTTCTCGAAAAATGTAAACATATTTAGAAGGGCAGCCTCGGTATAAACCAATGTGTTACTAATGATACTAACTCAATGTTTACGACGCCTAATTTTTAATAAACATTGTTATTTAACGTTCCAAAAATGTATTATCAATACAATATTTATTGAAGGAACACGTTTAGGTATAACGTGTTTTATTTTTATTTATATTACAAATAATGTGTTGTTTTGTAATATAAACTAAAAAATATTCAAAATTATAATCATTGCCAGTACAGATACCACAAATTGCTAATACAGATTGGAAAACTAATTGTTGTTAAACTTCAACAATGTTAATTTAATGCTAAAAAAAGCTATTTTAAATTATCAGTTGACACAGCTGTTTTAAAATCAGCTGACATACATGTTTTAAATCGTCAGCTGGCATAGGTGTTCAAAATTATCAGCTGACATAGGTTTTCAATCTCTGTTTCCTTCGAGAACATATCAGTTCAAATATGTGTATATAGCACTTTGTGGCAGATGAATTTCAACTAACGGTAATCATTTTAAACAATGATAAGTTTATATTAGAAAACAACTATATATATTTTACGTAAACGTTTTCTTCAAATAAATATATCCGTTCAAAAAAGTATAAATTTTTAGACACCTTATATAAGAGCGTGTTTATATAGGTAAGATTGTAACGTTCTAACCTATTTTTTTAATTCATAAAAAGTCAAGAACATCTAATATTAAAGTTGGGCTTGCTATTCTACGTTATCTTTTGTATGCCTATCGACTCGTAAGGTTTAAATTCATCCCTGATGGCTTGTCTTGTTTCAGCGATTACTTGATTATGTTAACTTAAGTTTAGCTAATTAGAGTAGAATAGTTATTCAACTGTAGGATGCCCAAATAGGCGCTGATTCATATCCCCTCCCTTTAAGAAACGATAAGATATCTAACCGCACATCTATTAAACAATTCTTTAATTTCTAACACATTTCACTGAGCACAGATTGTTTGTGGATAAATCCATTTGTTTATAAAAAAAATCTCTTCACAAGTAAAATTCTTGATAAAATATTATCCACAGTTTATATCATATGCCACACATAAATATATAATATTGAACGCCTGAATATTTATTTCAGTAACTAACCTTCATTTTAGTTTTATGATTATGCTAATTTAAGTTCTAATTTAATAACAGTATTTCAATAAAATAGAACTTTTACTAATATTACCTTCATCATATTACACATATTTCCCTTTTTATTTTATAAAAATTAAAAAATTTAAATTTTGTATAGTTATACAGCTAATAAGTCACCGGTAAGTAATAGTTTATTGTTAACATGGTGTGTGTAAGATATCAAGTAGTCTGTCAAACACTTTCTTCTTCTCCTTTTTTTATAGTTGTTCCCTTTCTAGTTTTACCTTCTCAAGGAGAAGGTCGTTACTCGTTATAAATCGGTCCGTATACTTTCGGTAATTTTTACTATAAATAATCCGGAATACGTTTTAATCATATAAAGTGAAGTTAGTATGTGCTCCTGCGTTGTATGACAAGACAAAACTTTCTGCTGCAACGGTAACTAATGTTTTATTCCTCTAGAATAGTAATTTCTATTTCTGAATTGTCTTGGTTATCTGATAATGGTAGCTGATAGTATATTTTCTTTTAATATTCAAATATGTATAACTTTTTAGGGTGGAATCTTATGTTTAGTGTGATTTTTATTATTCAAAAAACTTAGTGCTTTGCTAAGATTGTGTTAAGATGTGTTTAAAATATATTTAGCAAAATTACGTCATAGCTCCTAGTAAATAGCGGAAAGCCGGCATGTTCAGCCATGAGTAGTTCTTGCTGAATATTCAATGTAACAGAATTTTTTATTTTCAGTTATATTGGTTCAAGTTCAATATTGAACAATTCATATCAATAAAACTAGTAAATTATTTATTTTAATATTATTTTGGTTTATTAATGAACTTATACAGTACTAACAATGTACAGTGATAGAGAGAGATGGCGATGGCGACAATAAAAAGGAACAATATTTTTCGAATTTAACGCTACTCTCGATTTGTTGTGAGTGTTATGTTAAGTTTGGTTTTGTTAGGTTAGGGTTGAGAAACGTGTTTTCACGGGTGAAAATCGTAATCTACTCGTTTCTACTCCCATAAAAAAATTAAAATTTACCCTTGCAAAGAGGTTAAAACTGAGTCAAATTATCAGAATAGGTAACTTAATCACGCGGAAAACTTGTTTTTCGCCGGAATATCAGAAAACTTGTTTTTTACAAGAAAATTTGTATTTATGCAGTTTCTAGACGCCTCGTCAATCTCGACTTTTATCACCAGTGGGTAGAATAATGTTTATATTTTCTGAGAAAACACCTTTTATTCCGCGGAAATAACGCTTTACAAAAAATTTTAAATTTTTTAAAATGTTATTTTTATTTATCTTCGTTATTTTTCGTGATTGTTTTGTTTTTTATGTAGTTTTTCGTTTTTCACTATCAAATTATAAACTAGTTTTTCGATTTTCCTGTAAAAACCGAGTTTTCCTCGGCTTTATTTATGCTTTATTAACTGAATCAATCGAAGTACACAGAATCATCATTCATACGAGTTAAGAATCAGATTGAGTTGCCCCGTTTGACACCTAGAAG
>JAQJVL010001720.1:24141-152300 GCA_035578905.1 Stictocephala bisonia | reverse complement strand
AATGAGATTTGGTGGTATGTATTCAGAGAACTTTGTTGCCAGTTCAGGAGTACAATAAGGGTCTACATTGGGACCTTTGTTTTTCTTGTTATTTATTGACACTATATATTTGATAAACTATGCAGTTCAACTCTATGGTGACGATATTAAAATATCTATGCAGATTGGTAATACAAGAGACCATCTGGCCCTTCATTCTTGTATCAATTTGGCTGTGAGGTGGGCTACAGACAATTACATGCCGCTTAACCTTAGCAACACAGTGGTGGTTTCATTCACACATTAAACTAATCCACAATTCTTCTTTTATGACATTAGTAGCTGTAAAATCCAAAGAGAAAGCGTGCTGTTCGTGAACTTGGCGTCCTCATAAACTCCAAGTTAGTCTTCTCTAATAACGTAAACTCTGTTGTATCAAAAGCTATGAGGAACTTGGATCTTGTCCACATATTACCAGATATTTCAACGATAAGCACGCTTGTTTAACACTGTACAAGTCCGTAATCCAAAATAACCTTGAGTATGCCACTGTTATATGGAATAGGGACTGGGTGTACGAAAATGCAGTCCTCGAGGCCGTCCAGAGGAAATTCATCTCATGGATGAAGTGAAAGTTTCCAGAGCTTGGTAAAGTAGAAACTCATGCAGAACAGAATTTATCAACCTTATAAGCTCGTCGAGTTGTAACTGATCTGCAATTTTTTACATAGTGCTTCATGCCCACGCTGGTCCAGGTGTGACTATTGGTCTGAGTTCCAGAAAAACCTTTCCATTAAGAGATCCATTTGTTTGCTCATACTTTGGAGTGTGTGATCTAGTAGTCAGATGTGCTAGCATTGTAAACAGGCTTCACCACTTACTAAATGGTAAGATTTTTGTCAACAGCAATAATGGCCTATGTGTATATATAAGGTATTATTGACCAATGTAACTGAAACAAGAAATTTGAGAAGAAAATATAAAGGACTAGCTGAACCCGGCGGACGTTGTCTCGCCTTTCATTTTTCATTGACATACCAAAA
This sequence comes from Stictocephala bisonia, assembly GCA_035578905.1. NCBI lineage: Eukaryota > Metazoa > Arthropoda > Insecta > Hemiptera > Membracidae > Stictocephala > Stictocephala bisonia. The sequence continues at coordinate 151,278 of JAQJVL010001720.1, read as the reverse complement.
TAAACCAATAAAAAGAATTATAGAAAAAAAAACATTATTTATTAAATGAGTGCAAGCGGGTAAACAATATTTTTGGTCTTCTTATTTGGTGTATAAATGTAAAGGTTTTTTGGTGAGCCTACTCTCGAGCAAGCGACGTAGAGCTGTCCATGTGAAAAACATGGATTACTTAAATTTATTGCGGCAACGCGCAATGACTGTCCTTGAGATTTATTAATAGTTATTGCGAAAGCAAGTCGCATAGGAAATTACCGAGGAAAAAAGGTTAACACCAAATACAGATCATCTGATCAAGTAAAAGTAGTATGTGCTACACTCTCAAGGTGAAATGTAGAACTACAATAAATCAAAACATATACAGTACTGGTACTGTTGTTATGAGAACTTAAATCTGCTTGTGGCATGTGAAACTACATTAAACCACACAGTCATATGTTTTTTGTAAACAATTCAGATTCTCCATTTGAATAACATGGGATCTTTAGGAGCCCGTGGGGCGGGACCCTGTGGACGGATCAGCATCAAACTTCACAGAAACCATCTCGGGAGTATACAGGACAACATCCTAAAGTTTCATGGCGATCGGTTGGATGGTTTGGCAGCGCATAAACTTCAAACATATATATATCTATATTTATAAAATATATATATATCTATATTTATAAAAGAGGATGTTTGTATATATATACAAACATCCTCTTTTTATATATATGTTTGAAGTTTATGCGCTGCCAAACCATCCAACCGATCGCCATGAAACTTTAGGATGTTGTCCTGTATACTCCCGAGAGGGTTTCTGTAAAGTTTGATGCAGATCCGTCCACAGGGTCCCGCCCCACAGGCTCCTAAAGATCCCATGTTATTCAAATGGAGAATCTGAATTGTTTACAAAAAACATATGTTTGTGTGGTTTAATGTAGTTTCACATGCCATAAGCAGATTGAAGTTCTCACAACAACAGTACTGTATATGTTTTGATTTATTGTAGTTCTACATTTCACCTTGAGAGTGTAGCACACACTACTTTTACTTGATCAGGCGATCTGTATTTGGTGTTAACCTTTTTTCCTCGGTAATTAAAACATGTGGTGAAACGTGAAAATAAAAATTAATAATTATTTGTTTTGCAGTTTACTTTTTATGACATGCCTCCTAAAAAATGTAATATTGGTAGAAGAAGCAAAAATGCTCGAATTCTTTCACCTATTAGGTTCTAAATCAAACTCAATATTATGACCGGCGAAGCGGGCAGGTACAGCTAGTATATATATATATACAAACATCCTCTTTTATAAATATAGATATGTCGATAGGAAAGTGAAATATGGGGTGACATTGTAGCAATACTAGGCACTTTGTCAATGTAGGTTAACAATAATTAATAATGTACTGCATAAAGTCTAACTCATTACTATTTGAATTATTAATTAACTTATCTTTATTTTAAATTTTAGTTTTACAAATACTCCGTGTAAGCAATTATTTGTAAAACTAATATTTATTTAGCAAACTTGTGCAATAACTGTGATTTTTTTGCATACTTATGAAACAAAATATTATTCAACAAAACAGCAAGTGTAAGTTGAATCTTGACTAAGTAATAAGTAGGTAACAATAAAAATCTTTATTTTTTTCTTTTGTATAAACCATATAATAGGTGTATCATACATAATAAACAAAATTACTTAAAAACTAACAAATCAGTCTGACCATAAAGTTTGTCTGACCAATTAATTATAGAAACTATACAACAGGAAACCTACAAGGCTAAATCTTGATTGATTAAAACAGCATGGAAAATAAATTACCTATTAGAAAGAGTATCAGAGCCACAACTAACTATAACTAATTCAAAATATACGTTTTTTTATATACTACCGCATACACTATATAAACTAATAATATACTTACTACCTACAATACACATTAAAGAGCCATTATATATTATTTACCATATATTTTAACAATGCAATTTAAGCAGTGCAGCCAGGGTCCACGAAGCACGAATAGTACCTACCCCTCACAGTCCCACTAACAATCAGCTGCTAGAGGAAGAGAGGGAGGGGAGGTAGACAGCGTACTCGACCTTGAACTGAACCCGTCAACAACTATGTGACGTACATTTTGAATGTAAATGTGTAAATGTTTTTTAATCGTTTGTGCTAATAATTGTTGTTTTATTATTATTATTAATGAAACATGTTTTTGAAGATGAAGGGATTAAACTGTTAATAGAGGTATCACTATTGTTTTAATTACTCTAGTTTTACTTAACCAACTGAGATAACCTAACCTTAAAAACTATAATAATTATAAATTTTAATATTTCATACATTCAAAATAGTATACTACTTATTATTTTCTGGCAATGCTGTAATGAACAGAGTTACAGAAGTTAATATTCAGTGAACATTTCAAATAAAAATTCAAGGCAAAATTAAATACATTTTAAATTGTAATTAGCAAATTACATTAAATAAAAATTTCTTCTAAGTATTCAAGCTCAATAAAATTCTTTACTTTAAAAAAAAATACGTGAACAATGTTTACTTTTAAAATAATAGTAAAACAATAATAGTAACAGTAAAATAATATTTTTGTCTTCACTTCAAATAAGTAAACATAGTACTATACATACAATACATAGAACAACAATACATTAATATTGATAAAAATAAATAAAATACAATAAAAATTAATTAGTAGAAAAATAGTAAGTAGTAGGCCTATTGTTTGAAATGTAAAATCTTAAATTTTGCAATCTTAAATTAATGGTACCCTGCTACTCGTATTTACTGAGCTAACATCTTTGAATTTTGTTTGTTTAGATTTTTATATGTATTTCTACCAATACATACAGTACTACTTACTGACCCACACCCACCCTTATATCGTGTTATTGACCCACCCATACATGAACTGGGGTATTGACCCACCCATCCATACACTTTGAGTGGTATTGATCCACCCATATTTGTACGGTAGTATTGATCTACCCTTGCAAATATTGTGGTATTGACTCAGCCACTCACCCATACAAGACACAGTGCTAATGACCCACCAATTCATACATGTTACTGTGGTAGACCCAACCACTCACCCATACACGTACGGAAGTATGTAAAACTATCGAAATAAAACTTGTTTTACGTTTCATATAACGTATTGGACGTATTAATTACTGTATGAACGGAGGATATTTTTGACCACATATCCAACAACTACTCAAGTTTATACTGTATAAAATGTAGCTTTACGTATGAACGATTGTATAGATAAGACGTTTTATTGCATTTAAAAACTATGAATGCAATATAACTTGTTTTTATTCAATACCCATTATTTTACTTACACTTGATATTTCTACTAAAGGCGATCCAGCAATGTTGTTCTTTGGAAAAAGAAACAGCTTCACCGATGGAAGAACTGTTTTCTTTAGTTGTTTCAGAATTTAAAACCTACATTTTAGCAGTGAGCGCTCTGGTAGTATTCAAATAAAAACGTTGGAGATGCACTAACATTGAACATGTTAAATTGAAAGAAAACAGTTTCTTTCCCATAAATTGTGCATGTATACATAAACAAGTAAAGTATTTTCCCATTTTCGTAGTACTGTAGTTAATTCCCAGTAGCGTAGTATTATGAAAATAGTCCCAAATCTTACGATTTTCAAATAATCGTACCGAAAGCATTAAAATCTCACATTAGTAATCTAGTGTAGTTTTTGGTATATATTTACATACCTCTACTAACTATACTGTACTCAATTGTTTAATTTTTACATTATTAACGCAGTGGAGTTTTTCAGGCATATTTTGAATGGTTGACTGTAACATACCCAATTGAATATATTTTCTCATTAGTAATATAGCATAATTTGTAATAGGTATTTACATACCTATACGATACCTAGTTTAGTAAATTTCCATTTTAGTAACTTGAAAGATCAACTATACTTTATCCAATTGAAGATATTTTGAAGAAAATGTGCAACAAAGATACCAAAAAAAGTAAATTAAGATTCTATTTATAATAAATAACAAGAAATAAATTATGTGGCTAGTTTACGCGAAAGCCGATTGAATTTATTTCGAATAAACTTAGTTATTTATTAACACTTAAATATTTGTTTAGAATTTAGAATTTCTTACAATCACAATATTAATATTTGTAAGGGAATCCCTTACAGATTCCTGCTGTAATCCCGCATGCTTATCCGTAAAAGGATTTCTAAATAGAATAAATCATTCGTGCCATATTTGTGATTGATTTTAAGCATGTGTTAACCTTCTACTAAAAACCCAAAGTACAAAAATTAAATAACAAAGACCAAAATCAAACAAAAACGAAACATTTAAAACAAATGGAAGATATTGTAACATTGATATACTCAGGTTAACTAGTCTAATAACAGAGGTGAAGCTGGCGAACTGTCAAACGAGAGTTGATGGGCTGTCTGAACATGTACGAGGCTCAGCTGTAACATTGAAATACTCAGATTAACTAGTCTAATAACAGAGGTGGAGCTGTCGAACTTTCAAACGAGAGTTGATGGCTGTCTGAACACGTACGAAGCTAGGCTGTAACATTGAAATACTCAGGCTAACTAGTTTAATAACAGAGGTGAAGCTGTCAAACTGTCAAACGAGAGTTGATGGCTGTCTGAACACGTACGAAGCTAGGCTGTAACATTGAAATACTCAGGCTAACTAGTTTAATAACAGAGGTGAAGCTGTCAAACTGTCAAACGAGAGTTGATGGCTGTCTGAACACGTACGAAGCTAGGCTGTGACATTGAAATACTCAGGCTAACTAGTTTAATAACAGAGGTGGAACTGTCGAACTGTCAAACGAGATTTGATGGCTGTCCGAATACGTACGAGGCTTGGCTGTAACATTGATATAATCAGGTTAACTAGTTTATTAACAGAGGTGGAGCTGTCGAACTGTCAAACGAGAGTTGATGGCTGTCTAAACACGTATGAGGCTAGGCTGTAACATTGATATACTCAGGATAACTAGTCTAATAACAGAGGTGGAGCTGTCGAACTGTCAAAAGAGAGTTGATGGCTGTCTGAACATGTACGAGGCTAGGCTGTAACATTGAAATACTCAGGTTAACTAGTCTAATAACAGAGGTGGAGCTGTCGAACTGTCAAACGAGAGTTGATGGCTGTCTGAACATGTACGAGGCTTGGCTGTAACATTGATATAATCAGGTTAACTAGTTTATTAACAGAGGTGGAGCTGTCGAACTGTCAAACGAGAGTTGATGGCTGTCTGAACACGTATGAGGCTAGGCTGTAACTTTGATATAATCAGGTTAACTAGTTTATTAACAGAGGTGGAGCTGTCGAACTGTCAAACGAGAGTTGATGGCTGTCTGAACATGTGCGACGCTAGGCTGTAACGATATATCTGTTGTTCCCAAAATATAGGCTACTTCCCACATGAGGTTAACCCTCAAGACTTATTTTATATGACACGCTCTGTCAGAAGCAACTTTTCTAAATCCCTTCTAAATGATTGTATGATTGTATCATAATAAATTACAATTGTTTTGCAATGGTTAAATATTTACTAATAGTTTATGTAGACTTCTTTTGTTATTGTAAACTAAAATAAACATTGCATAACAAGTATTTTATTTAAAATTTAAGGCTTTGGCTTGTACATCAGTAATAGACTATGCTCAAAATGGTTAAGATTTATTGAGTTCTTGTATGTACATACAAATGCACATAGTCTTGTTCCATCATTAAATTCTATAAGAGCCATATAAATAAGATGTAGCCAATGACCATAAAAAATTGTACAATTTTGCCAAATTTGTCCACAATTTTCCCTGCCTTTGAACTCCCGTCTTATATTTTGAAACTATGTTATTGTTAGTACTGATTAAAATTTAAAAATAAAACTTTTAAATCATCCGAGAACGTGCTCTCGTGCTGAATGGTACTTTTGTTCGGGGAATGAGCACATCGGCCCGACGCGGTTAACTACTATTGGATTTTTATCAAAGACCCGAAAAAAATGCTAAAAAATATCTATCTTATATTCATGTTCAGTGTTTAATCTAATTTATAACAGTACCAAAGGGTTTAAATTTTTATTTTACGTGCTAAATCTTATGCGAGTTACAACTAAAAAAACACGGGCTTTCACTCAATTTGTTAAAACAAGTGACTTTGAATTGTCATTATAAAAATAGTATTTGACAATATTTTTTTTTTGTTCACCAATTGTAACTAGTACTATTAGGTATTTAATATAAGGTATTAAATTAATTTGGTTATCCGTCACTTGATTTAAAACTGAATGTGATCGAACTGGTGTGGGCAAATATTAAAAATGAGGTCACAAAATCTAATAGGACATTCCAAGTTAGTGAAGTTTTTCAAATGACATCAGATTGAATGGACAACACTTTTGAAATTCCTTGGTAAACTTGCGTAAATTATGAAGAAGTCTACTACCACAAAAATGAAAATATAGTGTACAAATAATCGGGCTTTAATAATTAATTTAAACGACTCTGAATCAGATTCGTCATGATGGTGATGGCACCAACAGTGTCATATGTGATAGTTCTGATCAAGAACTGTAATTTTATAAGAACCGTAGTTTGATAATATGCCCTTTGCTGCTAGCAACGTAAACTAAAGTAAGCCATCATACAATTTAAGTCGTATATATACATGCACAGTATAGTGTATGTATTTATAATAGGTTATGCATCAGATTTTAACTTATGAGCTCGGAAGTAGAACCATTTAATTATTTGCCATCATAGTAACAATAAAGCGCAGTGCTCCATTGTTGTTGGAAACAGACTGTCCATCGGCTGATGACACGTATTCAGCACCATATCCAAAACATTTTAAATTATTTTCGAAACCTAACATTTTTTTAAGTTCTATGGACATTGACAATGTTATCTTCAATTTGCTAGTGAGAAATGGAATCGATAGTAACAAACCATATTTTGAAAAAAAACCTTTTCAGTGCAAAAATAACAACACCTACGTAAAACTAATAACGTAGTAACGATTTATTATTTCATCATGAAATTTCAGTATTCTACACCTAATAGTACTAGTTACAATTCGTGAATAAGAAAAAAATTAATCTCCAATATTTATTTTTTAATGATAGTTCAAAGTCACTAGTTTTAAAAAGATGCGTGAAAAACTGTGTTTTTTAGTTCTAACTCGCATAAGATTGAACATGTAAAATAAATTTAAAAACCTTAGGTACTTTTATAAAGTATATTAAACATCGAACATGAATATGTGATTAGTTATTTTTTAGCATTTGTTTCGTAGATACAGTAGCGCCGCATAGCTAGTGGTCTATGATAAATAATCCGATAGTAGGCTTCGCTACTGAAGTCGCAGTTCTCCAAATACCTCACGTTGCTGGATCTATAACGGGGGACTTGAGATATTTTTGCACAACCGCCAGCCTGGGTATCGAACCCATGAGATTAAGCTCCGTAGGTGAGAGGCGTGGCCCACGGCCATCTAGCCTCTCCTTTTAAGCACTCTATATAATTTATTAAATTCAATTTACTAGCAGAGAAAAACGTTTCAAGTAATACATTTTTATTGGAAATAAAAAACAGATTATCTATAGGAGGGTAAGCTTACTTTAGGTGTTTTGTAAATGAATCATAAAATGTTGCTTGTCTTTTAGACACTAGAGACAGCTATTTTTATTGCTCCTTTACGAGTTTATTTAAGTCTGAACTCTTAAATTTGTAAAATAAATAATTTACCAGAACTTTCCCAGAGGAAATAAGTAGACAGATTCGTAATTCTGGAGTTGGACAAATACTGAAAAAACTTGATTGCGAGCAGACTTGGGTAAACTTAGTGACTTTACAAAATCCACGAGAAGGTTTTTAAATTAGTAATACAATTTACCTATTAAGACAAACCCGTGACAGCGTGTAATTATTTAATATTAATATTTATAAATTATGAAGATATTTATAAATTTGTACGATCTGAATGATAATTAAATGCACGATAATTTATATAAGTCAAACGTAATATAACATATACACTCACTAAATCCCTCTACACATAACGTAAATATAGGCTAAAATCAGCCAATGAAAATATTCAATTAACTAATATTAGTAACTAGAACTTTTAAATTGCATTTTTAAGGACTTTAAAATTACAAAATATAATTACCGTTGACGTGCGAATACTATTAATAACATTGCTGTGACAAGTACATTTCAAATGATCAATTATGTAACAATATACTCCCGTGGTACGTGTATGGGTGGGTGGGAGTGTCATCACCACGTACGTGTCTCTCTTGATGGATTGAAGGGTCATCAAAAATGTTTACAAATGTATAGGTGGGTGGGAGTGTCATCACCACGTACGTGTCTCTCTTGATGGATTGAAGGCTCATCAAGAATGTTTACAAATGTATAGGTGGGTGGGAGTGTCATCACCACGTACGTGTCTCTCTTGATGGATTGAAGGGTCATCAAGAATGTTTACAAATGTATAGGTGGGTGGGAGTGTCATCACCACGTACGTGTCTCTCTTGATGGATTGAAGGCTCATCAAGAATGTTTACAAATGTATAGGTGGGTGGGAGTGTCATCACCACGTACGTGTCTCTCTTGATGGATTGAAGGGTCATCAAGAATGTTTACAAATGTATAGGTGGGTGGGAGTGTCATCGCCATGTACGTGTCTCTCTTGATTGATTGAAGGCTCATCAAGAATGTTTACAAATGTATAGGTGGGTGGGAGTGTCATCACCACGTACGTGTCTCTCTTGATGGATTGAAGGGTCATCAAGAATGTTTACAAATGTATAGGTGGGTGGGAGTGTCATCACCACGTACGTGTCTCTCTTGATGGATTGAAAGCTCATCAAGAATGTTTACAAATGTATAGGTGGGTGGGAGTGTCATCACCACGTACGTGTCTCTCTTGATGGATTGAAGGGTCATCAAGAAACTTTACAAATGTATAGGTGGGTGGGAGTGTCATCACCACGTACGTGTCTCTCTTGATGGATTGAAGGCTCATCAAGAATGTTTACAAATGTATAGGTGGGTGGGAGTGTCATCACCACGTACGTGTCTCTCTTGATGGATTGAAGGGTCATCAAGAAAGTTTACAAATGTATAGGTGGGTGGGAGTGTCATCACCACGTACGTGTCTCTCTTGATGGATTGAAGGGTCATCATGAATGTTTACAAATGTATAGGTGGGTGATCAGTTACGTTGTATTAGTATGTTTGGTTTGGTTAGGTTTATTTTGGCTAGGTTAAATTTGGTTGTTTAAGTTCGGTCCGGTTTGTCTCGACATAGTTAGTATGTATGTGAAATGCTAGAAAAAGTATTTGTTCACATTTAGTTATAAAAAATCTGGATTTTAACATTATACATGTTAAATTTGTGATGACAAGAAGTGTTTGTTTGGACAGTAAGTTGTGAATCTTGGACATTTTTTTCACTATCACATGTTAGACTATGAAAAATCTGTTTAAATTATCACATGCAAAACTCCACGAAACCATATATTCATAATATTCGCGAATTTAGGTTTAAAATAGTTCACTTCCTGTTCGTTTTTATAACTGTTAGGGAAGTGTAAGGACAGTACATTAACTACGATCCACGGCTAACCGTATGTCATCTTTCAGTACTATGGTATTTGCGAAAACCTGACTAATATGGATTTATCAGGTTATTTCCTTTTAATAAAGAAGACATTTGGCTATGAACGATTCTCTCCGGACCTATGGACAGAGCAGGCAAAATACTGATCGGTCTATAGTCCTGAGGAGGACTTGGAGATGGGACCTTATTCAAGTGATGGTCAGTTCGCAAACACTTGTTGAAAATAGTTTTTTATACAGGAAGAATCACAAATAGTATTTTTTAAACCAATGAGATAGAAATATTGTCTGAATCAGTGGCATCGGCCTTTTTTCGACATATTGCTTTCAATGCACAAACTTATAATACTGGGCTAAAAGAAAATTGTGGTCTTATGTAAATATATATAAGGTTATTACACGTATGTGTTTTGTCAGCTACCATTTATTAAATGAAAATTATTAAAAAAAACTGTGTTATATACTTGGAAAAAACTCCAACAGTTTTTGTTTACTTGTTCTTTACTACCTAACTGAACCAACTCCAGACTTTAAAGTTGGTACATTTCTTGTGCTGAGACCTTCGTTTACAAGTTGCAAAAGGTTTCAGATTGATTTATCTGCTTTCTATTTAATCGGAACTTTCCTAAACATTTTCTCTTGGTTTCTTGGGGAGACGAAATTTCAATCCGTGGGGTCAGGTACAGACCGTCATAAATATTCCTAATAATCTCTTTGCCGCTCAGGCGGCGTTTCGATCCGCGAACCTAAAAGTGAAAGTTTGAGGGGTGGCAAGAGTGAGGCGCAAGGAGGGACAAACTTTCAAAAATATACTTAAACTTCCTTTAAAATAAGTCGTAACATAACTAACTTTCATCTTTAAACTTTAAAACTTTTTAGCAGAGGAATAGTGAATTACCAAACAATAACAATATAAACTATTTATTTTACTGTACATGTTTCATCTAAGTGACCTTTTATGAATAAAAGGGTCCCATGTGGGTCATACCTGTTGACATATATTTGGTGGACACATATGTTGGTATTTTAAACTATACTGATTAATTTGTGGGTAAAATTTTATTATGATACAATAATGAATAATTTTATAACATATATCAATGTTTATTACATTATTAAAGCATTAAATGTGTATTTCATATGTGACTTTCATCTATGTATAGCACTTTGTTTTTTCAGTGAACATAATTGCAATTTCTCCTGGAAGGGTTGATTGAGTTTAAGAACACTTTACCTCATATTGATTTATGAAAATTCAGAAGTCAATCCAATATAAACATTTTGTAGTCACGTTGATAATTTAAAATTGTAAATACTGCTTGTTATTTTACATGGAAAATCTCACTAATATTAATAATTACAATATATAATTAAACATCAATAAAATATAGCCGAAAGCCTCTGCAGGCTCTTAAGTACTTGAAATTGGAGTAAGCTGCATTCCATAGACTGATAAATATGACTTTTCAAATCCCTATTCATTATACTGAAAAATAATGAAAGTGAAAACTATCATTACAGATTATTAAATTGTATAATAATTTAATTAACATAGGAAGTGATTTTTCAGTTTTGTGGAAAAATTATACACAATCCTCATTATAACTAATTAATCATAGTTATACATTTTTGTTACAGCGTTACACATTTTTCGTATTTGTAGTGGAAAATGTACATTCTGCTTCAGGAGAAATGTGCTTATATTGACTTTCTTTTCTTATTATTTTTAATAAGAAAAGAATAAGAAAAGTCACGCTAGTGGAAAGTCATTATGTTTACTTATGAATTTAGTTGCAATACAACGTAAGTTGTTTAAAAAAAGTTTATAGGGCTGATTGTCATTATTATTAAATGTAAGCATTAGATTGTATTGTAAATGTAATGTAAATGTAAATGTAATGTAGATTGTAAATGTAAGCATTAAATTCAAAATTATTCAAAACGTTTTATAGCCATTGATGGACATAATTTCATTATAAATATTCAATAATGAAATTAGTAAACGAATCACACTAGAAGTAATCAGGATCTGTTCCAGACATCAAGCAACTGTAATGAGAGTCTATAACATTGCAGAATCAGTATACCTAATGCAAATATATATGACTTTGTCAGGGAAAATGTTTCTGCCGATTGACCATCGGCATGTTACCACCCGGTTGTTTACCCTATAATTCCCATCCACTTATGACTTCCCTCCCTGTTCGGCAGTCTCACTTTCTCCTTATCACGGATCGAAACGCCGCCTAGAGGCCAACCAGTAAGGTTGACACTTTTATGACGGTCCTTACCTGACTTCACGGATCGAAACTCCTACACCCGTTTCTTGTATTACTTCAGCTAAAATATTCGTAGTATTTAATTGATATTGATGATTTACAACGTATTTTAGAAAACAATAAAAAAAAAAAAAAAAAAAAAAACAAATGGGGAGTATCTTTTTAATAGACATTTATAGTGTAGTTGGTAACATTTTTCTTTAATACACTGCAAGGTGTATGTTTGTTTAAGTTTTTGTTTGTTTAGTTTTGATTATCCTTGGTTTGTTAATGTTTCCTAGTACAGTGTTTCTCTAAGTGGTCACTTTAAAGATCGTCGCTTGTACATTATGAATTTGGTATGCTATTTGGATTATTTTTTAGCTAATATCATCCCAGGTCACAGACCGCAAATTTTATGCATTGAATATCTAAAGAATAACGATAATACAAGCGTTCGAAATAACATAAAGTTCTTCAACATCTCCAAGATTGGACGAGAAAAATCAAGCAAACAATTGGCGCTAATATCTGAGAGAATAATATTTTATATTAATCTATTTAGGAAAAGAGGAGAGAAAGTCATCACAAAATGTGTATTTAAGTTGATGAGGTTGCGTTTACATTGAACGTCTTTGGCAGATAATTAATGAACTGTTCAAGCACACTAAAAGTAAAGTTAAATTTAAGGTTTGTTAGTTGCTGAAGATTTTAAGATAGTTATAAATAAGAAAATTAACTTTTCATTTAAAACATGGTAACATTACAGTTTAATGTTAACTAAAATTAATAATTTTTACTGTAGTTTATGAAATTTTTTTTTTTCTTGTGACAAAAACGCATACGTTTTACACTATAGTTTTTCGACTATTCTGTTTTGTAGAATATGTTAAGATGTTCTAAAAGTATCAGTTGAACAATCTCGGTTTACGAACATTTGTATTGTGGTTTTAATGGAAGGCTGCATGTAATTTATTTATACATACATTTTTGAAGATTATTGTTTTTTACAGATCTTGATCATGAGGTATTGGCTATAGGTATAGTAAAATTTGGTTCTAAAACGAATTATTCCATATAACTTATATATTCACATATATGTATAATATATTGTACAAATCTTTCTGATTTTGTCTCTTGTTATATTACTATTAGAATAGAGACTTAATTAACAGAAACAAGTAATATAATTTTATACATTTTGACTGTTGAAGAGTGTATTAATTACTAATGGACTGTCTGCTCGCGTGTAGTCTATTGTAAACAGACACTTCACCATCTAACAGTGACGTGATGGTGTACTGTAGTAACTACTGCCAGTGAGAATGGCATTAGAGTGTTGTCGTGTTCAACTTCAATTACAATAAGTGTACACACAGGCTCAGTTCGGTTACTAATGGACAGTCTGCAAGTCGCGTGTAACCTATTGGAAACAGAAACTTCACCATCTAACAGCGACGTGAGTAACTACTGTGGTAACTACTGCCAGTGAGAATTGCATTAGAATGTTGTCGTGTTCAACTTCAATTACAATAAGTGTACACGCAGGCTCAGTTAGGTTACTTATGGACTGTTTGCCTGTCGCGTGTAGCCTATTGGAAACAGAAACTTTACCATCTAACAGCGACGTGAGTAACTACTGTGGTAACTACTGCCAGTGAGAATTGCATTAGAGTGTTGTCGTGTTCAACTTCAATTACAATAGATGTACACACACAGGCTCAGTTAGGTTACTTATGGACTGTCTGCTTGTCACGTGTAGCCTATTGGAAACAGAAACTTAACCATCTAACAGTGACGTGAGTAACTACTGTGGTAACTAATGCCAGTGAGATTTGCTTTAGAGTGTTGTCGTGTTCAACTTCAATTACAATAGATGTACACACACAGGCTCAGTTAGGTTACTTATGGACTGTTTGCCTGTCGCGTTTATCCTATTTATTTTAAACAGAAACTGCCTTCGTGTCGCATGTAGCCTATAGTATACAGAAACTGCACCATTAAACAGTGACACATATAGTCTTTATATACATTATTAAAAGAGTTATAATATATACTTTATAACTATTTTATTTAAAATTATTCTTATAAAAGCCTAGTAAACAGGAAAGTACAAATATAGGTTACTTAACTTTTTGTATTTACTGTCTATTTTACAATTAATTTTATGACTTCGATAGTTCAGGACCAATAATAACTAAAATAAAAAAATTCTTAAATCTATTTTATTAAATATATGCAATCATTTTATAATTTAACAAATGTGGCATGAGGCAGGCAATTGTCTTCTAAAAATTCTCAGGGAAATGTTACGTTATCAATGTTTATGTTTACATGGAAGAGGTTTTGTACCAGAAATAATTCTTTACCATGTGGCCTTCATTACTTCTTTTAGTCAAATGAAAGTTGTAAACAACCTGTACATACCATTCATTTAGGTTGTGCGTGTATTTTTAACACACATTTCAATGTACTGTATATTAATTAGTCATGATTTATTCTCCTCTCCTTGTGTTTTTACCTCTAACAACTCTGTGTAGTAGACTAGACTAACGTATTTCCAAAAGATATTGTCGCCGTGTTATTAATTTATTTTAATGTCTTCTAATAGCTTTCCACTCTTTAACAAATTCAGTGTTTGTGGTATCAAGTGTGGTGGACTGTGTTCCAATGTGATTATCTAGGCTACATATTACTGATTGGAAAATAGCAAATCTAACTCCCATGCAAGTAATTTCCTAATGATTTAATAATTTGAATAATTTTTGGGTTAGGTAATTTACGCCCTGTTCTTATTGCGCAAACTAAAAAACTACATCCTAACTTATCTAGGCTCCTTTAAATTTGAACTAACGCACACTAGCCCGACCACTACAACGACTGTGACAAATCTGGTGTGGCTAATCCGACCAAGATTACGACACGACCACGACTCCAACTCTAAATGCTTCAGTTGAGATATTGAAGTTAAATAAACAATTTACATTATTTTCACTTTATAAATAAATAATACACACTTTTTCAGTTATCGAATACAAAAATAAAATTAAATAAACTAATAGTTAAATTATTAATAAATGTTATAATTCTAATACTAATCCAGGTGTGATTATGTGATTATTTTACTTACTTGCCGGAAACACTATTTTGTTTGGAATTAAATTTGGTAAGTGTATACAACTACAACTACCTTCGTTAATAGATTAAGTTGGGGTGTAACAAAATTATTATATTTATTCTGAAATATGAAAACATAATGATCCTGATGTGTTTGACATATATCCTTCATTGTTTAATAGCTTCATAAATATATATAATCGTTTTAAAGGAGTAACAAAGCAGAAATTAAATGACAAACAATAAAATTGTATTTACAAGAATCAGCTTGCTACTTTAATTAGCTGCACTCGCTGCCTCCCAACATCATGGTAATCTCTGCCACATTCCCTTCTTTAACCTTCTATTTGAATAGCCATCTAACGATAAATTACATTAAGATGGCCAGTCTTTAATCACAAAAATGAAACGTGTCACAAAATGCCGTAATATATAGATTGTTAAAAACTACTCAGGCAATACTAGTAGTGACCTAATTTGAGTCGGGTCGGGGTCGCTACCGTACGCAGTGCGCGTCACGCTATAGCAGTCTATGTTGTTACTGGTCGGCCCCGACCAAACCCTTCTGTCTTTGGTCGGACGATCAGACCCCGACTGCCGTGTCGAACCTCGCCTAGTGTGCCCCCATGTAATGTTTGGTCGGGCCCGACAAGTCGTAGTCGTTGTCGTGGTCGGACTAGTGCGCGTTAGCTCTTAGAACAACATAACACTCAAAACAGCAGGTGTAGACCTAGTCTAACAAACACTTAAAAGTAACAACACTAGGCCTCACAAAAAATTATCGCAAATGCATCATTATTCTTAACTGACAAATTGACAATGTTTCAGATGAAACTACAAAAGTTTGAATGTTAAAGATGACTCGGTTAGTGCCAATAGGTACCAATAATCAACCTAATACTTAACATAATGAGCTATACCATGAATTATAAGAACAAACTAACTTAATAGATCTGTACACTATGCTAATAAATAAAATAAAACTTCAAAATAGGATCCAACCCTAGACCGTAATACGAATGGTATTTTTCAAATATCAATAGTAAATTTAAATAATTTTAACAAATTTATAGAATAAGAGTTAAGGAAGTATACTAAGCCAATAGAGAACTCGAATTAATACGTCCATAAAATGATTCAGTTATCAAATAACATAAGTCTATAAGGCATTGACAAAAGGTCAGATATTCGATGAGAACCAATAAAGGGGAACAATGGTTTATAACCTCTATAAAACGAAACTCAATCTAAGTCGTACGACATGTGAGACTTTTACTTAAGTGTTTCCTTTTGGGTATTTGTCTTTGACAATGTTATTCTTTTATTATATGTTTATTATTTTTGTTCTAGTCATGTAGTAGCAATGTTGATACACTTTGGATTGTGGTCTATTGGGGCAAAACACTCCGATACTGAAAATTCCATTTACCAAATACAAGAACTGTAGTGATTAAATATTTTGCCAGTGTTGTACCTACGACATTATGTTATCCCCAGATATTTGTTCCTATCACAGAGATTTGTCCAGGTTTGTCCATCAGGTTCTTCCAGGTCCAGGAAGAAGAAGCTAAGTTCTTTGAAGTATTTAAAGTACTAAATCAATAAAGTAATCATCCATTTGGCCAACGTAAGTGACGTCACAGTTACATGAAATGGTTGTTACATTGTATCTACTTAGAGACATAATAAAATAACTAGGAGACGATTTAATTAACATATTGATTGTTATCAGGAACATTTATATATTTAGAACGCTCCTTATAAGGCGCATTAGTAAACAATATTTCCAATCTTAAATAGAGATATGGTAATCTCTATGTAATTTATAATATTTTTATTTATTTAATTAATTGAGTAGTTTGTGTCCTAAATGTATTAAAAAAAAAAAAATTAGATTCTAGATAGGATTTTGCTCTATATTTTGGGATAGTGATTTTGGAGTTTGGAGATTTATTTGGATAATACTTTACTTCAGAAAAATCTCATCTAACGAAAACATATTTTATTTTATAAATTGAGAAACATCGATCTTAAAAAGAAAATTATATTAGCAATTGTTGATAATATTTCCATTAATAATAAAATAAAATAAATCATAAAATAAGTTAAAAAGTGGAATGAAATTTAATATGTATATCTAGAAAGATAAAGATTGATTTTTCATTCAACTTTTAGGATTCGGGTTTTTGTAACATATTTGTTTATCCTGCCCATATCCCAGCCAAAACCTTGACGAATTTAAAAAAAATAAGAATATAATAGAAATGCTAGGATACCTGTGAGCATAACCTGGTATCCAGGTACTTGGTTAGTTTTGAAGTAACATCTTATCTAGTAATTAGTTACAACAATCTTCCTCTAGATGAAATCTTCATAATTACATTAAAGCAAAATAGCCAGGATTATTTAACAAAATGTTCCCTTATATGTTTATATAAAGTTTTGTATATATGTTACGTAATACGTACTTTATTAATGAAAATTTTGTAAAGTTACGATATCTAGAAGGCTCTAAACACTGCATGAATAATTTGATGAAAAAACTGATTAAGTGTACTTTCATTCACCCCAACCCTACAAGCAGAACAGACTGACTTAGTGTGCTGTCATTCACCACAACACTACAAGTAGAACAAACTGATTTAGTGTACTTTCATTCACCCCAACCCTACAAATAGAACAAACTGACTTAGTGAACTTTCACTCACCACAACCCTACAAGTAGAACAAACTGACTTAGTGAACTTTCACTCACCACAACCCTACAAGTAGAACAAACTGACTTAGTGAACTTTCACTCACCACAACCCTACAAGTAGAACAAACTGACTTAGTGAACTTTCCCTCACCACAACCCTACAAGTAGAACAAACTAATTTAGTGTACTTTCATTCACCCCAACCGTACAAGTAGAACAAACTGACTTAGTGAACTTTCACTCAACACAAGCCTACTGGTAGAACAAACTGACTTAGTGTGCTGTCATTCGCCACAACTCTAAAAGTAGAACAAAATAACTTAGTGAACTTTCACTCAACACAAGCCTACTGGTAGAACAAACTGACTTAGTGTGCTGTCATTCACCACAACACTACAAATAGAACAAACTGACTTAGTGAACTTTCACTCACCACAACCCTACAAGTAGAACAAACTGACTTAGTGTGCTGTCATTCACCACAACACTACAAATAGAACAAACTGACTTAGTGAACTTTCACTCACCACAACCCTACAAGTAGAACAAACTGACTTAGTGTGCTGTCATTCACCACAACACTACAAGTAGAACAAACTGATTTAGTGTACTTTCATTCACCCCAACCCTACAAATAGAACAAACTGACTTAGTGAACTTTCACTCACCACAACCCTACAAGTAGAACAAACTGACTTAGTGAACTTTCACTCACCACAACCCTACAAGTAGAACAAACTGACTTAGTGAACTTTCACTCACCACAACCCTACAAGTAGAACAAACTGACTTAGTGAACTTTCCCTCACCACAACCCTACAAGTAGAACAAACTAATTTAGTGTACTTTCATTCACCCCAACCGTACAAGTAGAACAAACTGACTTAGTGAACTTTCACTCAACACAAGCCTACTGGTAGAACAAACTGACTTAGTGTGCTGTCATTCGCCACAACTCTAAAAGTAGAACAAACTAACTTAGTGAACTTTCACTCAACACAACCCTACAAGTAGAACAAACTGACTTAGTGTGCTGTCATTCACCACAACACTAAAAGTAGAACAAACTAACTTAGTGAACTTTCACTCAACACAACCGTACAAGTAGAACAAACTGACTTAGTGTGCTGTCATAAACCACAACACTACAAGTAGAACAAACTAACTTAGTGTACTTTCACTCAACACAACCCTACAAGTAGAACAAACTGAATTAGTTTGCTGTCATTCACCACAACACTACAAGTAAAACAAACTAACTTAGTGTACTTTCACTCAACACAACCCTACAAGTAGAACAAACTGAATTAGTTTGCTGTCATTCACCACAACACTACAAGTAAAACAAACTAACTTAGTGTACTTTCACTCAACACAACTCTACAGGTAGAACAAACTGACTTAGTGTGCTGTCATTCACCACAACACTACAAGTAGAACAAACTAACTTAGTGTACTTTCACTCACCACAACCCTACAAGTAGAACAAACTGACTTAGTGTGCTGTCATTCACCACAACACTACAAATAGAACAAACTGACTTAGTGAACTTTCACTCACCACAACCCTACAAGTAGAACAAACTGACTTAGTGTGCTGTCATTCACCACAACACTACAAGTAGAACAAACTGATTTAGTGTACTTTCATTCACCCCAACCCTACAAATAGAACAAACTGACTTAGTGAACTTTCACTCACCACAACCCTACAAGTAGAACAAACTGACTTAGTGAACTTTCACTCACCACAACCCTACAAGTAGAACAAACTGACTTAGTGAACTTTCACTCACCACAACCCTACAAGTAGAACAAACTGACTTAGTGAACTTTCCCTCACCACAACCCTACAAGTAGAACAAACTAATTTAGTGTACTTTCATTCACCCCAACCGTACAAGTAGAACAAACTGACTTAGTGAACTTTCACTCAACACAAGCCTACTGGTAGAACAAACTGACTTAGTGTGCTGTCATTCGCCACAACTCTAAAAGTAGAACAAACTAACTTAGTGAACTTTCACTCAACACAACCCTACAAGTAGAACAAACTGACTTAGTGTGCTGTCATTCACCACAACACTAAAAGTAGAACAAACTAACTTAGTGAACTTTCACTCAACACAACCGTACAAGTAGAACAAACTGACTTAGTGTGCTGTCATAAACCACAACACTACAAGTAGAACAAACTAACTTAGTGTACTTTCACTCAACACAACCCTACAAGTAGAACAAACTGAATTAGTTTGCTGTCATTCACCACAACACTACAAGTAAAACAAACTAACTTAGTGTACTTTCACTCAACACAACTCTACAGGTAGAACAAACTGACTTAGTGTGCTGTCATTCACCACAACACTACAAGTATAACAAACTAACTTAGTGAACTTTCACTCAACACACCCCTACAGGTAGAACAAACTGACTTAGTGTGCTGTCATTCACCACAACACTACAAGTAGAACAAACTAACTTAGTGTACTTTCACTCAACACAACCCTACAAGTAGAACAAACTGACTTAGTGTGCCATCATTCACCACAACACTACAAGTAGAACAAATTAACTTAGTGTACTTCACTCAACACAACACTACAGGTAGAATAAACTGACTTAGTGTGCTGTCATTCACCACAACACTACAAGTAGAACAAACTAACTTAGTGTACTTTTACTCAACACAACCCTACAAGTAGAACAAACTAACTTAGTGTACTTTCACTCAACACAACCCTACAAGTAGAACAAACTGACTTAGTGTGCTGTCATTCACCACAACACTACAAGTAGAACAAACTAACTTAGTGTACTTTCACTCAACACAACCCTACAGGTAGAACAAACAGACTTAGTGTGCTGTCATTCACCACAACACTACAAGTAGAACAAACTAACTTAGTGAACTTTCACTCAACACAACCCTACAGGTAGAACAAACTGACTTAGTGTGCGGTCATTCACCACAACACTACAAGTAGAACAAACTAACTTAGTGAACTTTCACTCAACACTTACTTTCACCAGACATACAGGTAGAACAAACTGACTTAGTGTGCTGTCATTCACCACAACACTACAAGTAGAACAAACAACTTAGTGAACTTTCACTCAACACAACCATACAGGTAGAACAAACTGACTTAGTGTGCTGTCAATTACCACAACACTACAAGTAGAACAAACTAACTTAGTGAACTTTCACTCAACACAACCCTACAGGTAGAACAAACTGACTTAGTGTGCTGTCATTCACCACAACACTAATAGTAGAACAAACTGACTTAGTGAACTTTCATTCACCACAACCCTACAAGTAGAACAAACTGACTTAGTGAACTTTCATTCACCACAACTCTACAAGTAGAATAAACTGACTTAGTGTGCTTTCATTCACCATAACCCTACAAGTGGAACCAACTGACTTAGTGAACTGTCATTCACCACAAACCTACAACTAAAAGTAGAACAAACTGAGTTAGTGTGCTTTCATTCACCACAACCTTACAAGTAGAACAAACTGACTTAGTGAACTTTCATTCACCACAACTCTACAAGTAGGACAAACTGACTTAGTGTGCTTTCATTCACCATATCCTTACAAGTAGAACAAACTGACTTAGTGTACTTTCATTTACCACAATCCTACAAGTAGAACTAAATAACTTATTGTACTTTCATTCACCACAACTCTACAAGTAGAACAAACTGACTTAGTGTGCTTTCATTCACCATATCCTTACAAGTAGAACAAACTGATTTAGTGAACTTTTATTCACCACAACTCTACAAGTAGAGCAATCTGACTTAGTGTACATTCATTCACCATAGCTTTACAAGGAGAACAAACTGATTTAGTGAACATTTATTCACCATAACTTTACAAGTAGAACAAACTGACTTAGTGTACATTCATTCACCATAATTTTACAAGTAGAACAAACTGACTTAGTTTACTTTCATTCACCATAACTTTACAAGTAGAATAAACTGACTTGGTGAACTTTCATTCACCATAACTTTACAAGCAGAACAAACTGACTTAGTGTACTTTCATTCACCATAGCTTTACAAGTAGAACAAACTGATTTAGTGAACATTTATTCACCATAACTTTACAAGTAGAACAAACTGACTTAGTGTACATTCATTCACCATAATTTTACAACTAGAACAGACTTCCATGTTAAGCTTTAAGACACATTTATTCTGCCACCAAATCAAATGTGTCATGTGTTACAGATTCTAATTAACGAGTTGCTAACAGTACTTCACGTTTGATTTTGACATTAAATTCCTCTTTTAACTACCGATGTGATGACTGTAATTTGTAAAGGACGTTAATTGAGGAAGTTTAAATTTTATAATCAAGATATTTATTAAATTAAATGTTACACTGGCTGGGACTTTGATGACATTTTATTGACGTTGAAATTATTCCTGTGTATTAATAAAAATAATAAGTAGTTGATATAAGCCTAAATAAACAACTTCTCTAGTAATAAACCTCACTCACTATGATGACGTCAGGATATACGGGAACCCATTGTAAAATATATAAAAAACACTTATTTTTAAAATGTCCAGGCTGAGTATTGCCTATTGTCTTATCCTTTGCTTAAATATATGCCAACATACTAACACAAATATTGGAGGCCACACTACGCAAATACAACAACTGTAGTGATTAAATAGTTTGCCAGTGTTGTGCCAATGACATTATGTTATCCCCAGATATTTTTTCCTATCACAGAGATTTGTCCAGGTGTGACATCAATTCTTTGAAGTATTTAAAGTACTAAATCAATAAAGTAATCATCCATTTGGCCAACGTAAGTGACGTAACAGTTACATGAAATGGTTGTTACATTGTATCTACTTAGAGACATAATAAAATAACTAGGAGACGATTTAATTAACATATCGATTGTTATCAGGAACATTTATATATTTAGAACGCTCATTAAAAGGCGCATTAGTAAACAATATTTCCAATTTATTTAATATGGCAATCTCTATGTAATTTATAGTATTTTTGTTTATTTAATTAATTGAGTAGTTTGTGTCCTAAATGTATTACATAAAAAAAATAATTTAGATTCTAGGTAGGATTTTGCTCTATATTTTGGGAAAGTGATTTTGGAGTTTGGAGATTTATTTGGATAATACTTTCCTTCAGAAAAATCTCATCTAACGAAAACATATTTTATTTTATAAATTGAGAAACATCGATCTTAAAAAGAAAATTATATTAGCAATTGTTGATAATATTTCCATTAATAATAAAATAAAATAAATCATAAAATAAGTTAAAAAGTGGAATGAAATTTAATATGTATATCTAGAAAGATAAAGATTGATTTTTCATTCAACTTTTAGGATTCGGGTTTTTGTAACATATTTGTTTATCCTGCCCATATCCCAGCCAAAACCTTGACGAATTTAAAAAAAATAAGAATATAATAGAAATGCTAGGATACCTGTGAGCATAACCTGGTATCCAGGTACTTGGTTAGTTTTGAAGTAACATCTTATCTAGTAATTAGTTACAACAATCTTCCTCTAGATGAAATCTTCATAATTACATTAAAGCAAAATAGCCAGGATTATTTAACAAAATGTTCCCTTATATGTTTATATAAAGTTTTGTATATATGTTACGTAATACGTACTTTATTAATGAAAATTTTGTAAAGTTACGATATCTAGAAGGCTCTAAACACTGCATGAATAATTTGATGAAAAAACTGATTAAGTGTACTTTCATTCACCCCAACCCTACAAGCAGAACAGACTGACTTAGTGTGCTGTCATTCACCACAACACTACAAGTAGAACAAACTGATTTAGTGTACTTTCATTCACCCCAACCCTACAAATAGAACAAACTGACTTAGTGAACTTTCACTCACCACAACCCTACAAGTAGAACAAACTGACTTAGTGAACTTTCACTCACCACAACCCTACAAGTAGAACAAACTGACTTAGTGAACTTTCACTCACCACAACCCTACAAGTAGAACAAACTGACTTAGTGAACTTTCCCTCACCACAACCCTACAAGTAGAACAAACTAATTTAGTGTACTTTCATTCACCCCAACCGTACAAGTAGAACAAACTGACTTAGTGAACTTTCACTCAACACAAGCCTACTGGTAGAACAAACTGACTTAGTGTGCTGTCATTCGCCACAACTCTAAAAGTAGAACAAAATAACTTAGTGAACTTTCACTCAACACAACCCTACAAGTAGAACAAACTGACTTAGTGTGCTGTCATTCACCACAACACTACAAATAGAACAAACTGACTTAGTGAACTTTCACTCACCACAACCCTACAAGTAGAACAAACTGACTTAGTGTGCTGTCATTCACCACAACACTACAAATAGAACAAACTGACTTAGTGAACTTTCACTCACCACAACCCTACAAGTAGAACAAACTGACTTAGTGTGCTGTCATTCACCACAACACTACAAGTAGAACAAACTGATTTAGTGTACTTTCATTCACCCCAACCCTACAAATAGAACAAACTGACTTAGTGAACTTTCACTCACCACAACACTACAAGTAGAACAAACTGACTTAGTGAACTTTCACTCACCACAACCCTACAAGTAGAACAAACTGACTTAGTGAACTTTCACTCACCACAACCCTACAAGTAGAACAAACTGACTTAGTGAACTTTCCCTCACCACAACCCTACAAGTAGAACAAACTAATTTAGTGTACTTTCATTCACCCCAACCGTACAAGTAGAACAAACTGACTTAGTGAACTTTCACTCAACACAAGCCTACTGGTAGAACAAACTGACTTAGTGTGCTGTCATTCGCCACAACTCTAAAAGTAGAACAAACTTACTTAGTGAACTTTCACTCAACACAACCCTACAAGTAGAACAAACTGACTTAGTGTGCTGTCATTCACCACAACACTAAAAGTAGAACAAACTAACTTAGTGAACTTTCACTCAACACAACCGTACAAGTAGAACAAACTGACTTAGTGTGCTGTCATAAACCACAACACTACAAGTAGAACAAACTAACTTAGTGTACTTTCACTCAACACAACCCTACAAGTAGAACAAACTGAATTAGTTTGCTGTCATTCACCACAACACTACAAGTAAAACAAACTAACTTAGTGTACTTTCACTCAACACAACCCTACAAGTAGAACAAACTGAATTAGTTTGCTGTCATTCACCACAACACTACAAGTAAAACAAACTAACTTAGTGTACTTTCACTCAACACAACTCTACAGGTAGAACAAACTGACTTAGTGTGCTGTCATTCACCACAACACTACAAGTAGAACAAACTAACTTAGTGTACTTTCACTCACCACAACCCTACAAGTAGAACAAACTGACTTAGTGTGCTGTCATTCACCACAACACTACAAATAGAACAAACTGACTTAGTGAACTTTCACTCACCACAACCCTACAAGTAGAACAAACTGACTTAGTGTGCTGTCATTCACCACAACACTACAAGTAGAACAAACTGATTTAGTGTACTTTCATTCACCCCAACCCTACAAATAGAACAAACTGACTTAGTGAACTTTCACTCACCACAACCCTACAAGTAGAACAAACTGACTTAGTGAACTTTCACTCACCACAACCCTACAAGTAGAACAAACTGACTTAGTGAACTTTCACTCACCACAACCCTACAAGTAGAACAAACTGACTTAGTGAACTTTCCCTCACCACAACCCTACAAGTAGAACAAACTAATTTAGTGTACTTTCATTCACCCCAACCGTACAAGTAGAACAAACTGACTTAGTGAACTTTCACTCAACACAAGCCTACTGGTAGAACAAACTGACTTAGTGTGCTGTCATTCGCCACAACTCTAAAAGTAGAACAAACTAACTTAGTGAACTTTCACTCAACACAACCCTACAAGTAGAACAAACTGACTTAGTGTGCTGTCATTCACCACAACACTAAAAGTAGAACAAACTAACTTAGTGAACTTTCACTCAACACAACCGTACAAGTAGAACAAACTGACTTAGTGTGCTGTCATAAACCACAACACTACAAGTAGAACAAACTAACTTAGTGTACTTTCACTCAACACAACCCTACAAGTAGAACAAACTGAATTAGTTTGCTGTCATTCACCACAACACTACAAGTAAAACAAACTAACTTAGTGTACTTTCACTCAACACAACTCTACAGGTAGAACAAACTGACTTAGTGTGCTGTCATTCACCACAACACTACAAGTATAACAAACTAACTTAGTGAACTTTCACTCAACACACCCCTACAGGTAGAACAAACTGACTTAGTGTGCTGTCATTCACCACAACACTACAAGTAGAACAAACTAACTTAGTGTACTTTCACTCAACACAACCCTACAAGTAGAACAAACTGACTTAGTGTGCCATCATTCACCACAACACTACAAGTAGAACAAATTAACTTAGTGTACTTCACTCAACACAACACTACAGGTAGAATAAACTGACTTAGTGTGCTGTCATTCACCACAACACTACAAGTAGAACAAACTAACTTAGTGTACTTTTACTCAACACAACCCTACAAGTAGAACAAACTGACTTAGTGTGCTGTCATTCACCACAACACTACAAGTAGAACAAACTAACTTAGTGTACTTTCACTCAACACAACCCTACAAGTAGAACAAACTGACTTAGTGTGCTGTCATTCACCACAACACTACAAGTAGAACAAACTAACTTAGTGTACTTTCACTCAACACAACCCTACAGGTAGAACAAACAGACTTAGTGTGCTGTCATTCACCACAACACTACAAGTAGAACAAACTAACTTAGTGAACTTTCACTCAACACAACCCTACAGGTAGAACAAACTGACTTAGTGTGCGGTCATTCACCACAACACTACAAGTAGAACAAACTAACTTAGTGAACTTTCACTCAACACTTACTTTCACCAGACATACAGGTAGAACAAACTGACTTAGTGTGCTGTCATTCACCACAACACTACAAGTAGAACAAACAACTTAGTGAACTTTCACTCAACACAACCATACAGGTAGAACAAACTGACTTAGTGTGCTGTCAATTACCACAACACTACAAGTAGAACAAACTAACTTAGTGAACTTTCACTCAACACAACCCTACAGGTAGAACAAACTGACTTAGTGTGCTGTCATTCACCACAACACTAATAGTAGAACAAACTGACTTAGTGAACTTTCATTCACCACAACCCTACAAGTAGAACAAACTGACTTAGTGAACTTTCATTCACCACAACTCTACAAGTAGAATAAACTGACTTAGTGTGCTTTCATTCACCATAACCCTACAAGTGGAACCAACTGACTTAGTGAACTGTCATTCACCACAAACCTACAACTAAAAGTAGAACAAACTGAGTTAGTGTGCTTTCATTCACCACAACCTTACAAGTAGAACAAACTGACTTAGTGAACTTTCATTCACCACAACTCTACAAGTAGGACAAACTGACTTAGTGTGCTTTCATTCACCATATCCTTACAAGTAGAACAAACTGACTTAGTGTACTTTCATTTACCACAATCCTACAAGTAGAACTAAATAACTTATTGTACTTTCATTCACCACAACTCTACAAGTAGAACAAACTGACTTAGTGTGCTTTCATTCACCATATCCTTACAAGTAGAACAAACTGATTTAGTGAACTTTTATTCACCACAACTCTACAAGTAGAGCAATCTGACTTAGTGTACATTCATTCACCATAGCTTTACAAGGAGAACAAACTGATTTAGTGAACATTTATTCACCATAACTTTACAAGTAGAACAAACTGACTTAGTGTACATTCATTCACCATAATTTTACAAGTAGAACAAACTGACTTAGTTTACTTTCATTCACCATAACTTTACAAGTAGAATAAACTGACTTGGTGAACTTTCATTCACCATAACTTTACAAGCAGAACAAACTGACTTAGTGTACTTTCATTCACCATAGCTTTACAAGTAGAACAAACTGATTTAGTGAACATTTATTCACCATAACTTTACAAGTAGAACAAACTGACTTAGTGTACATTCATTCACCATAATTTTACAACTAGAACAGACTTCCATGTTAAGCTTTAAGACACATTTATTCTGCCACCAAATCAAATGTGTCATGTGTTACAGATTCTAATTAACGAGTTGCTAACAGTACTTCACGTTTGATTTTGACATTAAATTCCTCTTTTAACTACCGATGTGATGACTGTAATTTGTAAAGGACGTTAATTGAGGAAGTTTAAATTTTATAATCAAGATATTTATTAAATTAAATGTTACACTGGCTGGGACTTTGATGACATTTTATTGACTTTGATTTATTCCTATGTAATTATAAAATTAATAAGTCATTGATTTAAGCCTAAATAAACACTATACTAGTAATAAACCTCACTCACTATGATGATGTCAGGCTATACGGGAACCCATTGTAAAATACATCAAAAACATTTCTTTTTAAAATGTCTAGGCTGAGTATTGCCTATTGTGTTATCCTTTGCTTAAATATATGCAACATACTAACACAAATATTGGAGGCCACACTACGCAAATATTTATCCCTTAACTTTTCTAAAATAAAACATAAAATAAATGTTTACCATCAGTAATTAAATAGTTAGGATTAAGGGCATGTCTCTTTTAGAACTTTGAAGGAATATAAGACCCTCTAAAAGAAGGTGTATAAGTAGAGAGACAAATTCGAGAAGAAAGAGGAGAAGATGATCATCTAAATTACATCATTATAACCGCCTTTGACCAAATAATACGATATAATTAAATGTTTATGTCAGAATTTTCACCTGACATCTCTATGTGCTTTATATCAAATTGCTTGGAAAAAAGTGTACGATAAATTTATCATAAAATCAAATATCTTTGTAACATTTTATTTCCTCCCCAGTAACGTTGGACTATCAGTTACAGATTGGACGTATTATTTTATATAAAGGTATTTTGAAGACGAATACAAATTTGAGATGATGATAAATAGTATGACTTCACAGGCTCTATAAACATTGTTTTTTAACATTTCAATAAGTATGGCGTAACGTAATTTATTGAAGTCTGAATGATATTTCTGTAATTTTTGAGATCTCAGTTATTAAGTTTGGACAAGTGCACCAGTGAATAACCGTTAAACTTGCGTTTTCACTTGAATCTTACATGAAAAACAGGCTATCACGTTAAAGTGTAGGGAATAGTTTAAACGTCTTGCCAGTATTTTCCTGTACTTCTTATAGATTAAACATTTATGTATTATGTTTAAACAGAGTATTGAAAAATACAGTTTATCGTACATAAATCATTGCACCAGTAAATAACCACCTATCTATCAGTTAATTACCGGTGTTTCCCCAATGAATGACCGGTGTTTCCCCAGTTAATGACCGGTGTTTCCCCAGTTAATGACCGGTGTTTCCCCAGTTAATGAACGGTGTTTCCCCAGTGAATGACCGGTGTTTCCCCAGTGAATGACCGGTGTTTCGCCAGTTAATGACCGGTGTTTCCCCAGTGTATGACCGGTGTTTCCCCAGTGAATGACCGGTGTTTCCCCAGTGAATGACCGGCGTTTCTCCAGTGAATGACCAGTGTTTCCCCAGTGTATGACCAGTGTTTCCCCAGTGAATGACTGGTGTTTCCCCAGTGAATGACCGGTGTTTCCCCAGTGAATGACCGGTGTTTCCCCAGTTAATGACCGGTGTTTCCCCAGTTAATGACCGATGTTTCCCCAGTGAATGACCGGTGTTTCCCCAGTGAATGACCGGTGTTTTCCCAGTGAATGACCGGTGTTTCCCCAGTGAATGACCGGTGTTTCCCCAGTGAATGACCGGTGTTTCGCCAGTTAATTACCGGTGTTTCCCCAGTGAATGACCGGTGTTTCCCCAGTGAATGGCCGGTGTCTCCCCAGTGAATGACCGATGTTTCACCAGTGAATGACCGGTGTTTCCCCAGTGAATGACCGGTGTTTCCCCAGTGAATGACCGGTGTTTCCCCAGTGAATGACCGGTGTTTCCCCAGTGAATGACCGGTGTTTCCCCAGTGAATGACCGTTGTTTCCCCCAGTGAATGACCGGTGTTTCCCCAGTTAATTACTGGTGTTTCCCCAGTGAACGACTGGTCACACATTGTTATCAGAATACCGACTAATTAAGACGAATATATCAGGTATAAGTTGAATTATACCATTAAAAGTAGATGACAAGTTAGGGGAAACGCACCTTATCTAGGCGTCAGGTGATTTTTTTTCAGAACGGTAATCAGATGTTGGTGTTTTCATATGTTTAAATGTTGTTTTCAACACTTATAAATAACTTTGAGTGGCTTCATGCTATAGTTGTTAGGAAGTTTTTTTGTCTTTATGAAACTTATCAGATCGTTAAAGTTGTGATTTTGTAGTTATATAAACATTTAAGGACTTAAAGTAGTTTATAAATTGTTAAGATTACTTTATAGCTTTGTGTTAATGGCCTTTGGCCAACAGAAAACACATTGAATAACCAGGATTAAAGCAAGCAGTTGGTTTGAATATTTTTACAGATATCAACTGGAAGATTAGGATGGTACTGTAATTTCACATGTCCAAAAGAGTTGGGACTATTTACTAAACTAATGACTTTATCATGAGCGCATTACAAAAACTACTCCTGATGTTTTGCTATCTATCTGTTTGTACAACAAATACATTTTAACAGTTTCAAGGACCAGGCCTTCTCAATGATTTTAAATTGAGTATATTTTATTGGTGTTGTTAGTATAATGTTCCAGTACAAATAGTTATAGATAAAAATGCATTCAAATTCTCATATCAGCATACTATATACATACACACACACTGGTTTTTCAGCTCTATGGAGCATCAAGAGGAGGAAGACACAGAGAAAAGAAGTTACTATAGATTCAAATATAAAGTAGAAGACTTTAGAAAAAGTGAGAGAAGAAGTGAAAGGAGGAAAAATGTCCATTAACAAAGCTTTTCATGTATACATCATACCCAAAGGTACCTTAGTTAATAAAGTATGATGGTCCTTTTTTTAAGAACATTAGGACAACCAAGAGTTCTATGAAAAGAACGACTGAAAGATTGGATTTTTGATAAAGCCAAACGTGGTTTTCCAATGCATGAAGAAGATTTTAAAGACGAAGTTCAGTAAGTATTGAATGATTGTAAAATAACAAACATTTTTAACAACAACATACCCAGAAAAAAATGGGTTCAGTTTTTTCTAAAAAAAAACATCTGAAATAAGCAAGAGAAACACCGAGATTGTGGCAACTTTTAAGTATAGAAAGAACAATTACCATGTTTTATTGAATTTTTTTAATATTAATAAAATTGATTCGTAAAAACTTCAACCCATGTATTATTTTAGGCTTATTAGAACATTTTTTTGTTCATAAGTTTTATAAGTAAATAGCCAAATAAAGGTATGAAATTAGTGTAGAAAAAAGTTGTCTTATTTATTTGTATAGGTAAATAGTACAACTTAGTGTTTAAAATACATAAATAAATGATAAATCTGGTAAATTACTGTAAACTTTAACCACCGGTAGAATTCTGGTTATAGTGTATCCATATGATTTCTAATGTGTTTGTGTTTCCTAGCACTTAATCTGTCAGAAAACATTGTTTCCAACACTTTAAAAGAAAATTTATCAAAATCTATTGAATGACTAAAATTGTCAATCACTGGTTGGATCCGTTGTTGTGATCCAGTAAATGACTGACTGTATAATTAATTGTTGGTTAGGATTTCGATATTACAATAAGTAGAATTGTAGACCTTAACATTTTTACTGTTAATTACATATACTATATTGAAATGAGAAATACAGTTGACCTTGTTTGTACGGTACGCTATAGTGGGGAAGCCAAAGATGGACTGGGTAGAACACTTAATTTGGTTTGTGTTACAGGCAGATGTTTGACACTTTCTTTTTGAACTAGTGATAGGTTGAATTCAAATCATGCTCCAAAGTTACTTTTAAGACTGTTTGTGATAGACTAGGCGACAAGAAAAGCTTAATAAGATGTTATTTATACGAAACTGTTATTCACTGGGGGGTATTCATTTACTGGTGCACTCATCCTACGATAAAATATATATTCTTACTGAGCGAGAATGAGTGAATCCAGTCTTAGTATAAAACTAGGTTAAAAAATTGATGTCTTAGTTTTACAGAAGGAATTATACTCTGAACAGCTGTTCTAATAAATACAGTGGTCCATCAACATAAGGTGCTATTGACCTTTCCTCCTGCCCACAGGACCCATTGATCAACATGGGTATCATCACTACTGTACACGTATGGGTAGGTTCATTATTATTTATTATTTTTATTTTATTTTTATTTTATTTGTCATATACGGTTACACCATTTTTACAAAAAAAATATACAATACTTTATAGATCAAACTAGCACTATGAAATATGTGTACCAACAAGAATACCAAGATAACAACAGATTTAAGTCAACCAATCAGCAGCATATGCATATATATGAAACTATAATAACAACTATAAAACTATAATAAGAACTATAATAACAAAAATAACACTAACAATTATATTACTATATAACAAAATAGACAACAAATAAATACTAAACAATAGATGTAATTGAAACAAAATACACACTACACTATTTAGAGTATTACATAGTTACTATAAACATTAATAGACAAATTGGAGAACAAGCAAACTTACATCAATCAAATACCAGCATACAACATATAATACAGCAATAAACTATATGTATATAAAACAAAATTAGTTAAATAGATACTCGACATAAAAGCTCTAGAAAAGAAGAGTAAGGCTAACAACAATAATAAATACTATCAATGACAATAAATGTAGGAAGAAGAATCAGTAACGTGTCCTATGCTTGAAAGCCTGCAAAGTGTTTGGCCAATTCCCTCTTGAACACAGCATCCGACATACCGAAGACATCTATGTAGTCAGGCAATCTGTTGGCCAACCGATGAAATCTTGAAATTGGGCTGTAGAAACCTTAGTTAGTGGAGTGGTAATTGGCCTCAAAGATCTGAAAGCGTCTACCGGAAATGCGAGGACATCTCAAGTTGACACTCCCCAGAAGATCAGGAGAATCAAGAGATGAATTAATAATTTTCTTGAAGAATAACAAGTCAGCAATCCAGCGCCTGACCTGCAAGGGCTGAAGACCAAGCTGACGCTCCAGAAATTCAACAGGAATCTCACCATAGATGTATCCAAGACTCACACCAACAATCCTGATAAAACGCCTCTGGACACTCAATCCGATCAATCTGTCCCACTAGGTAAGGAGACCATACTGGTGAGCAGTACTCCAACAGGGGACGAACAAGCTGGACATATAGTGTTCGAAGAGCCCATGGGGAAAAACCATCCCGTGAAGTTCTTACAAGAAATCCCAGTGCAGCGTTGGCCCTCTTAATAATATCAGTTATGTGGTCCTCGGGACTGAATGCTGAGGTCAAGATCACTCCCAAATCCTTGATCGAGGTGCAGCGATTCAACATGGTTCCCTCCAGCTTATAGTCAAAGAAAATTGGTGTCATTGACCGGGAAAAGGAGACAACATTACATTTTAGAGCATTCAAGTCCATGTCGTTCCGTAAACACCATGCCACCACCCTCTCCAGATCAGCCTGCAAGGAAGCACAATCCTGAAGCGACGTAATTCTTCTGTACACCTTCGCATCATCAGCAAACAGCAGCAGAGTAGAGTAGACGATCACATCACCCAAGTCGTTGATGAAGATGGAGAAGAGAGCAGGCCCAAGTAGAGAGCCCTGGGGAACTTCAGATGTAGCGTCAAATGGCAAGGACACCGAACCAGCGTAACGGACAATGAGACGACGATCACTCAGATAGCTCCTGAACCACTGTAGAAGGGATCCAGTGACACCCAAGGCCTCCAGTTTAGACAGAAGAAGCTCGTGATTTATCCTATCAAAGGTCTTTGCCATGTCCAAGTATATACAGTCCACCTGGCGACCCATTTCAAAAGAGGCGAGAACGTCCTCCTGGAGAGTGATCAAATTAGAAACAGTCGATCTTCCCCTCATAAATCCATGCTGATCAGACGATATCACAGATCTCGCTTCGAACTCTAACCTGCGCAAGACAAGAGCCTCAAAAACCTTCGCAAGAGCGGGCTGAATAACCACAGGTCTGTAGTTCGTGGCACAGGAAGCATCGCCATTCTTGAAAATTGGAGTAATGAAGCTTGTTTTCAGGTTGGAAGGAAAAACGCCTAGTGTCAACAAGGCATTAAAATAAAGATGCAGACGAGGAGCCAGAATGCTGCTACAAAACTTAAGAACAGCGGAAGGAATTCCATCTGGCCCCGGACTCTTCCTGTCATCCAACTGGAACAATGCCCTCTCGATCTCTTGACAAGAAACTTGGAATCCCGTCAGATGTAGCGAGGTCTCGCGACCAACAGGCTTGTCAAAGCTTGAAGAAGGTCTGTACACGGAGGAGAAATAGGCTGCAAACAAATCACAGATGCTCTTGGGACTGTCAGCAAACTCCTCACCAAGTTTCAACAGTGAGACAGATGATTTTTTTTCTTGGAATCATTGATATAACTCCAGAAAGCCTTGATGTCGTGTTCCATAGAGCATTCAACTCGATTGATATAGCTTTTGAAGCAGGAAGTTGAAAGAGACTTACATCTTGAGCGAATAATGGAAAAAGCAACATAATCAGAATAGTCCAGTGTTCTTTTGAAACGAGAATGTAGACTTTTCTTCAACACAACCAACTCCTTAAGCTCAGCCGAAAACCAACGGGGAAATTTACTTCTACTAAGGCGTTTTATTGGTGTGGATCTATTCACCACATTGCTCAGAGAATAACAAAAATCAATGAACATTTTCTCAACATCACAAGAGCCAGTAATTACAGGATAAGTCCAATTCTGAATATTAGCGAAAACGCTAACCAAATCACATTTTCTAAAGTCAGAAATGGTGTCATTTACACCCACGAATGCTGTTTTGCTACATGGAATTGATACTTCGATTGCTGGGTGATGAGACTCTTCAGGAAGAATAGGGTTCAGAGAACTTAGAACCTTAATGTCATTGGTGGATGAAAAAATTAAATCAAGCAACACTCCACGGTCGTTTCTAACTGAGTTGACTTGAGTGAGATGGAAGAGATGAACAAGATCCTTGACTGACTGACCTCTAGGATCACGAGTTTGCAGATACTTGTCTTCCCAGTTAACATTAGGTAAATTGAAATCCCCAAGCAATACCATATTTTCAAAATCATTATGCGAAGAAAGCATGATCTCCTCCACTGAAGATGCAAACAATTCATAAACTGTTGAATTACTGTTAGGAGGAATGTACACTCCTCCAATAAGCAAACTCTGCCTTGACGCCAACCTAATCGAAGCGAAGACACACTCTACCCGACCATTCTTTGGATTAATTTCTTGAGACACAATCCTCTTACTTATTGCCAACAACACACCACCACCACTGGTTTTTGATGAGGATAATCCTGAGCGATCGCAACGGAAAACATTGTAACTACCCAGGCCAAGCTCCGCATCATTAATTTCAGGAAGCAAATTTGTTTCAACCAAAACCAACACATCATGACTATGAACATCGACCGAAGTTTTCAATGAAGTGAGCTTAGACCTCAGACCATTTACATTCTGATAGTATATTTGAAGTGGATAGGTGGTAGGGTTTATTCGTTTTTTGACCTCATGACAAAATGCAGGGAGTGTCATTTAGATAACGTATAGTTAAATTGTTTTCTCCTTCTCTTTTACGGCTTTCTAGTTCATCCCTAAGCGATTTGAGGTACTCGCGCTCCTTAACTGTGCGATCTCTAGATATAGATACCTGTGAAAAAGCAGGATCCAGACTGGCAATGACCTCCTTTGAGAAGCCATTCATAAATGTTGATGCGTTCTCAACAGTCTTAAAAGTGATTTTAAGTGGACGGTTATTTCCTTTAGATTGTTTACCAAGCCTAAAAGTTTTAACATCAGATACAGGACAAGTACCATCTATAGTTGTAAACATTTTACTCAATAACTGGAGGTCATGCTCAATTCTGGACTTGACATTGTTGCTAGTGCTTTCCTTCAAGTTATGTATAATAACATTTCTCTTGCGAAACGAACGGTCATTGATTTCGTTTATAATAGCCTCCTCCTTAATGACTTCGCTGGGTTTTTCACTTGAGAGCTTGAATTTAGTCAACTCTTCATTAATAGTCTTGATATTGGCCTCATTTAATGCAACTCTAGGTTCCAAGAGATTTACACTTGCCTTTATTGCATTAATATCAGCCTTTATTTCGGATATACTAGTAATCAGCCCATCTATCTTATCAAGTTTATCAAGTTTTTGAGTCAGTACAGAAAATTGAGCATTCAAAAAATCAATCTTTTTGACTAAATCGCCTGAATCTTTAATACAATCTACACGTTCACATCGCCAAATTTTGACAACTCCGTCAGCGATTTTTTTATATTCAGAGGCAGATAATTTGACACAATCGGGGTGGAAACAGCGCTTACAATCGCCCTCACATTCCACTCCTTTTTTTACAACTTCCTTGATCCAAACTTGACAAACTGATTTACTGGAAACCTGGGAAGCCATTTAATTAGTTGGGTAAGAACACTTTAGTTATTTGATGATAGGCAAATCCCATACAATTATCAGCATAAAAAAGAAATAAACAGCTACAAATGCATCTGTAGCTACTCGATCCACCACAGACACAAATGCATTTGTTATAGTACAGAAGAGCAATTAGTAAGTAAACTAACAACAAAATCAAGAAGGCAGTGGCTGGAAAAAGATTGAACGTGGAATGGTGATTGTGAACGATGCTGAATTTACAGAGAGACGAATGAGACGATGGTTATAGACAACACAAGAGGAATTATAAAGACGATTACAGCAAAAGGTATTTATTAGGTAGGAAAAACATATATTTCAGGAAACATAAATAACTTAGCTGAACAAAATAGTTGAGTCCAAGATATGTAAAGTCCACCAGAACACAGAACTAAACGCAAAATACATGAGATCGATTGGCAGACTCATCAATACCACTGTACATGTATGGGTGGGCAGGTGGGTCAATGCCATTGTACGTGTATGGGTGGGTGGGGTGGATAGGTCATCGTCTCTTTCCGTGCATGGGTGGGTGTACGGGCAATCACAACTGTACACGTATGGGTAGGTGGGTGGATATGAGCTATTTTTGTATTTGTAGATATTTAATTTTGCTCCAAATTAGAGCATATCAAGTCTATTGTTGTAGGAATGCTGTGTCTTGTTATGTTGTAGAAAGATAATAGTTACGTGATGTTGGCATTATTTTACTATTAAATACCAACAGTATAAATAAACTAAACCGCACTTACTATTCCAACATAATAACCTTATAACATATACCTTAAACATTAATACTTCCTTCTCCATCACTACCGTTACCTTGTTGGAAAAGTAAATACGGTCAAACTAACTGTATAAGACTTTTAAATACAATTTAACTTCGTACGGATTATTGGATTATAATAAAAAAATCAGTACAAGTAAACGGCACACATCACAAATTTATTACAATATAAGCACAAAATGCACATACATTAAAGACTTGTAATAAATACTATGTCCAACATTTTACACACGAATATTGAAAGTGAAGATAAATTCAGTAATTCAGGAATATGTAGGACTAGGGGACACCCCTGCATGCTTCGCATGTCAACCCCGATGCTCGCTGCAATCGATACACCTCGGCCTTCGGCCTCAGCATGTAACTATTCAATGCAAAAAATAGGAGATTAACTATATAACGTAAAATCACAATATTAAATTTAGTTACAGTATCTCACTCACACTAATTGCTTTGCCACCTATTTAGCCCATTTCAACCATGTTCATTACATTTATTTTTATTTAACAGCTGAAGATTAAACTCATAGTAAAATAATATTAAAAATGCATCAATAGTGTTTGAATAACTGAGTATAATGTCAAACATTCAAAATAGACATGTTTATTTATTTACAAACCAGCTGTTATTAATTTACTAAAATCAACTCAATGTTATCCTTATGGAGAAATCTTTTAAGGGTGGTTTCTACCCCTTAGGAGTACTTTATCAAGATGAAAATACTTTAGTTGTCCTATTTAATGCCTAAAGAAACAGTTTACAAAATTTCAGCTCTCTACCTACATGGGAAGTTGGAGAATTAGTGATGAGTGAGTGAGTGAGGGCTTTGCCTTTTATATATATAGATTAACTATAATGATTGTAATATGTTTTACATAGGTCAGACCGTAAAATTTAGCAAAAATATAAAAACCATGGTCTCTGCTTTTAAAAATAAGAAACCTGAAAGATCTAATGTAGCTAAACACCTTCTGAATTGTACCCACAGTTTGAATAAAATATATGAAAATGTAGATATTCTTAAAGTTTGTAAGAAGGGTTGTATTATGAATGCTTGGGAAGAATTTATTTATTTTTAAAGAACAATGTAAGGATCGTAGTAAATTAATTAATGAACAGGTTAATTTTGATTCAGAAATAGTTTTTAATAATATATTTTCAGCGACTAAAATAACAGAAGTAACAGCCAATAGGGATTAACCAATAATATCACAGCAGCCGCCATTTTGACGATTCCAGCCAATGGGATCACGTTATCATAAGCCTATAAATTGAATTGTTGAACACCATTTTCCATTCTTTTGTGAATCCCTCTGGTCTGAGGAAGGTGAGCGTGGTTCACCGAAATCGATCACCATAATATTTGTGCATTTTGTACTTGTATTGTAATATATTTCAGCATTTTGTGCTTATATTGTTATAAGTTTGTGTTGCGTGACGTTTATTTGTTGTGTATAAGTACCAACACGTATTATGTAAATTAAAAAAATAACAATAGTTATTTTGTAATAATAATCAAATTATAGTTACATTTGTAAAAATAACCAAATTATTTTTAATATCGATGAATGATAATTTAAATACCTAGAAAATAAGTCTAATGTATAAAGCAATAAATACCTTTATTCAATCAATTTACCTTTATTGATTTGTCGTTGTAACATTTCTTTTTATTTGGTTAGGATATTACCGGATAATTCTGTAGTTAACTAGTTATGCGGCCGAATGAATGACGAACATTTATGGGTTACTATATATGAGGCTTCACAACTGTCAGATATTTAGAGGCCAGTACACCATTTACCGTGTATAACGAATGGCTCGTCATATATCTCACTTACGGCAGGTAACAAGGACAGCTGATCGTTGTCGGAGAGTTACAGACATATGTGTCTGAAAATATTTATGGGGGTAGAAACAGCGAGAGGAAATCCATTTGCAATCTACGTAATTCATTCTCTCTCTCTCTCTCTCTCTCTCTCTCTCTCTCTCTCTCTCTCTCTCTCTCTCTCTCTCTCTCTCTCTCTCTCTCTCTCTCTCTCTCTCTCTCTCTCTCTCTCTCTCTCTCTCTCTCTCTCTCTCCTCTCTCTCTCTCTCTCTCTCTCTCTCTCTCTCTCTCTCTCTCTCTCTCTCTCTCTCTCTCTCTCTCTCTCTCTCTCTCTCTCTCTCCTCTCTCTCTCTCTCTCTCTCTCTCTCTCTCTCTCTCTCTCTCTCTCTCTCTCTCTCTCTCTCTCTCTCTCTCTCTCTCTCTCTCTCTCTCTCTCTCTCTCTCTCTCTCTCTCTCTCTCTCTCTCTCTCTCTCTCTCTCTCTCTCTCTCTCTCTCTCTCTCTCTCTCTCTCTCTCTCTCTCTCTCTCTCTCTCTCTCTCTCTCTCTCTCTCTCTCTCTCTCTCTCTCTCTCTCTCTCTCTCTCTCTCTCTCTCTTTCTCTCTCTCTCGCTGTCTGTCTGTCTCTCTCTCTCTCTCTGTCTCTCTCGGTCTCTCTCTCTCTCTCTCTCTTTCTCTCTCTCTCTCGCTGTCTCTCTCTCTCTCTCTCTCTCTGTCTCTCTCGGTCTCTCTCTCTCTCTCTCTCTAAAAATAAATAAATAAAACATGTATATGTAACTACTGTTATATAACATTAATTAGTTGGTCGTATTAAGTCTTCTGCCCTCCATCTCCTATATATTTGCGTTATTTTTTTAATTCCTTACAAGCTACATTATTATGAGTTTAAAGGCAGAGTTATCTGTCTGCCACCATTTAATAAAATTTACTGCTACCTGAGGAGAGAGGCACAAGCATATCCTAATCTTTGGGGATGTACACGTGTATATGTGGCTGATAAGTCCTGACGTAGGTAGTTGGCTATTTACTGAAACGTTATGTTTGTTAATACATGAAATGATTGGAAATCTCCAGAGGACATTTAATATAAAATAACTACGTGATATATTATTATTTTGTTTGAGTGTTTCTCTGAAATCAGTTAGAAATACAGCACGTACATACTTTTAAGTACAAATAAATTATACCATGTTTTTATTGTTTGATAATAATTATATAGGAACCTATATATGCTAAAACACCCAGGAACGGGTTGTTTTCAACACCACCGTAATAACAATGGCGTGCAGGCTCTTAATAAAACTGAAAGGAATGAATGCAAAGAGCCTTTTATTTACATTTCTATTGTTTTGAAGAAAATTTCTGTCTTTACAGTTTTGCGAATGACAAACAATTAATATTATTTATTTTAATTTCTAAGGAGGTTGAATAAAATATAATGTTATTATCCTTTCCAAGAAAGAAAATAAAAATAAAAACTCAGTAGTGTAGACAACCTTAAAAATAATGATCCCTATATTAGTCAAATTGTTCACAAAAATTACTTATTGGGATAATTATACTGAGTTTTATACTGAAAATATATATATGTATTTATATAAATATATGTATGAGTAT
This sequence comes from Stictocephala bisonia, assembly GCA_035578905.1. NCBI lineage: Eukaryota > Metazoa > Arthropoda > Insecta > Hemiptera > Membracidae > Stictocephala > Stictocephala bisonia. The sequence continues at coordinate 110,576 of JAQJVL010001720.1, read as the reverse complement.
ATACTCGTATATAAATTATATAGAGCAAGTTTTTATAACTCCCAGTAGTGTTGTTGCAGCGCATTGAAATAAGGTATAATGATCACTAAAACATAAGTTCAGAATTAAAATACTCATGTAAACCCATTATGTAAACTGAGTAGTTATTCTGTCTTTTAAAAAATGGAGGAATAAAAGTGATTTTAAATGCGCGATTTTCAAATGTAAACTGGATTGTAAAAGTCTAGTTTGTTCAAATAAAATATTAGTCAGCTTCAAAATAATAACACTAAATTTGTTTTACTTCAAATATTCAGGGGTGTACCCTAGTCTGCCCACGACTGTATATTCAGGGGTGTACCCTAGTCTGGCCACGACTGTATATTCAAGGGTGTACCCTAGTCTGCCCACGACTGTATATTCAGGGGTGTACCCTAGTCTGGCCACGACTGTATATTCAAGGGTGTACCCTAGTCTGCCCACGACTGTATATTCAGGGATGTACCCTAGTCTGCCTACGACTGTATATTCAGGGGTGTACCCTAGTCTGCCCACGACTGTATATTCAAGGGTGTACCCTAGTCTGCCCACGACTGTATATTCAGGGATGTACCCTAGTCTGCCTACGACTGTATATTCAGGGGTGTACCCTAGTCTGCCCACGACTGTATATTCAAGGGTGTACCCTAGTCTGCCCATGACTGTATATTCAGGGGTGTACCCTAGTCTGCCCACGACTGTATATTCAGGGATGTACCCTAGTCTGCCTACGACTGTATATTCAGGGGTGTACCCTAGTCTGCCCACGACTGTATATTCAGGGATGTACCCTAGTCTGCCCACGACTGTATATTCAGGGATGTACCCTAGTCTGCCCACGACTGTATATTCAGGGGTGTACCCTAGTCTGCCTACGACTGTATATTCAGGGGTGTACCCTAGTCTGCCCACGACTGTATATTCAGGGGTGTACCCTAGTCTGCCCACGACTGTATATTCAGGGATGTACCCTAGTCTGCCTACGACTGTATATTCAGGGGTGTACCCTAGTCTGCCCACGACTGTATATTCAGGGGTGTACCCTAGTCTGCCCACGACTGTATATTCAGGGGTGTACCCTAGTCTGGCCACGACTGTATATTCAGGGGTGTACCCTAGTCTGCCTACGACTGTATATTCAGGGGTGTACCCTAGTCTGCCCACGACTGTATATTCAGGGGTGTACCCTAGTCTGCCCACGACTGTATATTCAGGGGTGTACCCTAGTCTGCCCACGACTGTATATTCAGGGGTGTACCCTAGTCTGCCCACGACTGTATATTCAGGGGTGTACCCTAGTCTGCCTACGACTGTATATTCAGGGGTGTACCCTAGTCTGCCTACGACTGTATATTCAGGGGTGTACCCTAGTCTGCCCACGACTGTATATTCAGGGGTGTACCCTAGTCTGCCTACGACTGTATATTCAGGGGTGTACCCTAGTCTGCCCACGACTTTATATGCTAACTTGTTATCATAACTTATCATCAAGTATAACCTAAAAAGAATAAATATTCCGATTTTAGAATCACGCATAAGTCCTTCATTTGCTTCTAAAAAGTTTAGTCTCCAAAAATGTTTTAAAAAGTTGTGTTTATATATTCCATTTAAATTAACTACTTGAAATAAATCTTTATTTCGGTTTCTGTACTTGAAACGTACATATTTTTGGGGTCATACTTTTTTATAGGTATAGAAAATATTATTACTTTTTAATATTTGCGTAAATCTTATTTTACCATTTTCCTTTTTAGGTGAGGAATACATACATAAATCTGCGTGACTTCCATATGATATTGCAGCACAGCACTTTGTACGGCCAAGATCTCCATTAAACTCCCCAAACTACTTAGCAGACTTTATGTTTTCCTTACCAGTTAAATTGGAGAAGTTGTTAGCTTCTCTTCAAGAACGCTATTTCTATGGTAACGAGTTAACAATGTTTGTCTTTGTACAGAATACAAACTAAGATGAAATATGAAACTACAGTACTATGTATACGAGGCAAAATAATATAACCATAGCTTCCAATTTGTAAATAATTGTCATTAAATATTCCTAATATTTTCACTTTATGATAGTTTGAAATAAAACCAATAATAAAAATATAACATTTTAAGTGCGTAAGTTGCGCACTATTAGTACACTTGTTTCAAATAATGAAATGCGTCACTTTTTCATTAAAAAAAGATAACTTTAAATCGCTCCTTATTGTTTGTTTTTTTAAAAGATAACCCTTGACAACTTTGTCCTAAAACAATACATTGCACTTAAAAATATAAAATAAATAAACCTTCTGTACAGTTTGTAATGTAAAAATATAGTAATTTAACCTCATATAATACTTAATCATCGCGGTTATTAAGGAATAGAGATACACTTATCTTTATTTATTACACGTCTTCTAATTATTGGTAATTTTTTTTAATTCCACTTATTATAAACTGGAATTAGTAAGCATTTCTAAAGTCTTAATTGTGTAATATTGTTTTATAACTACCATATGTTAAAAACGAATCAATATTTATCGCTCCTAAATACATTACTCCTAAATACGGTTGTGATTTCACGATTCTAAGAATAACGTTTATTTGACTGTAGGCAAGGTAGATTCTAACTATTCCAGGTTTCAATTTATTTTGTGCTTTAATAACAACTGTACATTGTAGTACATCCGATGTTGTATAATAATAATAGTATTTACTATATAATAGTGTTGCTGACAAATTTTATGATTTATAATATATTTATGGAATATCTTATACAGTAATATATTATAGCTTTTCTCTAGGAAAATAGTTGTTAACATTATCATAAGCCGTAGGGCTGGAAACTTCCGATCAAATCTGGGTTCCCCCACAGATGGAGCAGCAATGGCTAATCATTTCTCTTGCTCTATAACAAACATAATCCTGAGAGAATTTGACATTTTTACTGGAGTCATCCTTATCCTTTTCTTCATTTTGATTTACTTTGCTGTGGACATACTTTGAAACGTAAAACGAAAAGGAAGACTTTAAATTGCTATAAATAAAATAGTTGACAGCCCTTGACTACTGCGGGTTGGTTCTCTCTAACCCTTATACAAATCTCAGCCTGAAATAAATACCATTCTACTAGATAACTCTCCTTCTCTTCTCCTTTATATTCTTTTATGCCTAGAAAACCTTATAAGTCTACTTTAGAAGGATGCAAAGTTATGCAATAATGTCAGATCTAGTAGAAATTACCTTAATGAATCGTCCTTATTAGGAGCGAAGTTAGGACTATAAAGCCCTCTCTTCCACTTAACCCAAAAATATTACTTTAACACTTAAAAATGAATGACAAAGCATGTTTAAAATAAATAATTAAATTAATGTCAATACCATTCTTACGGAAAAAGACTTTTAGTACTTGTTTCTATCCTTTGGAAGTAGAATTTCAGAAACCTCTTTCTTATTGGGTCTCTATGACACAAAACCTAACTTCCCTCCAAACTTCACCAAAATCTGTTTAGTGTTTCCGGATATTTCATGATAAGTAAGTACATTGTTTTTGTATAGTATAATTTGAATTTATATTATTTTTCTTCAGCCTTAAATTTACACATGAAATAACTAATCTTACTTTTCACTTCCAAAAGAAAAAAATATTGTTAGACAATGAATATAATTTAATTTAATGAACTATGTTTAAAAAAAAGCAAAAAGGAAAATGGATAAAGTAAAGAAAATAAATAAAACCACATATTCAAATCGAAAAAAGTAAATATACATTTACGCTTGTGAAAAAAGTGTACACCACTTATTTAGTCCAAATAACAAAAATAAATTGTTTTAGAGTTTATAATAATATATACTATCATAGTAAAAATAATTAATTCAACAGTCACCCTTAAATTTCTATTTAAAAATGTTCAAACTTTTGATTATTTTACTAACTTCAAATATAAAATCAAAACTGATACCACTTTTCATTCATAAATTATATATTTATTATTTATCTTCCATTATAGCCTCATAATTTTCACACTTTTACTTAAGAAACTTCACTTAGCTGATTTATTTATGTTTGGAGTAAATAAAGCAGCACATGCTTTAAAGGGGATAGTTTGAAACAAACATCGAACAGTTTCCTTTAATGTAACGCTCCATTTAATCATCTGGATCCGCCTGATTTATTCTGATCGAGTTTTCCGATAAACACTTTAACACATGAATTCAATAGAACCTCATTCGCTCTACATTACAAAACAAAGAAAGATATTTGCCCAAATAAATGTGTTTGTGCACAGAGTCGAAAATGTTTTATATTGGTTGAATGCATATACATTATTTCCTAAAAAATACACTTGCTATACTATTTACGTAAAAATACTGAAACTGCAGTCATGTTTTTATAAATTAGATTCATTACATCTAAAGTATTTTATTTTATATTAAATTATCATGATTTCATTGCATTACTTCAGATTTTAAGACAAGTTTTGTTAAAAAATGATAGTTTTTTTATACAACGTATAGTCACACAAAATGCATTACATTTTAAGACTGTTTATTAAATATTTTTTTTAAACAATTCGGAATTTTTAATTTGGAGTAACCTGTAATATTTATATCATGACCTGATACTTCAAATGTTATTTATATGTAAATATATTGTACTTTAACTCTGTGTCTACATAAACCTTATTATAAAGTGTTATAATGAATAACATTAAACGTTAATTTTTTAATATTAATATTGAAATGTCATATTAAAAATTAAATTAAATTGTGTGTATGTTTTTCCAACATCCATAATGTGTCCTTCTAAATGAGTTTCCATATGCACCGAATGTAAAACGAGTCTATAAATGTTTAAATAGTCTCGCCTGTCAACAAATTATTTCCAGACTTTTTAGAGTGCCATTTTAAATCAGAGACAATTTTATTGTTGCCTGTTAACTTTTTAAGTTGGTGAGCTGTTAAGTACAATATACTAGCCTAAGATGTGGTGGGGGAAGTATGTACAGTATTTGATGTGGTCCTCAGGTAAATATAGTTCCTCTCCCTCAGTACAGTGTACCAACCTAACGTGTGGTAGAGGATGTTGGCTCAAGTATGTACAGTATTTAATGTAGTCCTCAGGTAAATATAGTTCCTCTCCCTCTGTACAGTGTACCAACCTGACGTGTGGTAGAGGATGTTGGCTCAAGTATGTACAGTATTTAATGTGGTCCTCATGTAAATATAGTTCCTCTCCCTCAGTACAGTGTACCAACCTGACGTGTGGTAGTGGATGTTGACTCAAGTATGTACAGTATTTAATGTGGTCCTCATGTAAATATGGTTCCTCTCCCTCTGTATAGTGTACCAACCTGACGTGTGGTAGAGGATGTTGGCTCAAGTATGTACAGTATTTAATGTGGTCCTCAGGTAAATATAGTTCCTCATCTTTTGTAAGGTTTGCACGAATAATTTATCTTCTAAGACAACAGGCTATATAGTGAAAATTGGAAAATTATTACTTCACAGAGAATAAATAAACAGAATTCACATGCAACTACGCAAAATGTGTGTCGAGTTGATTTGTCGAGTAGGTTTTTCTCCAGTTTGTAATAGAATTGCAGGTTCTAGGACCCTGTCAGTTCTTCCCTTATTCCCCCAAATCCACAAGGATATATATTGTATTGTCTGTCTCCTGTAAGACAAAATCTTACTTGTCTGACAGGAGGCAGGTTATAATACAAAATCTGCCACTTTCTAATCTGGTGTTCAGGATATCATGTGTGAGGTCCCGCAGGGTTCTGTCATAGGTCCACTATTGTTTCTTCTATACATAAATGATCTTCCAATCAACATAGCAGAATGTGATGCTGTGATGTTCGCTGACGACTGTTCCCTGCGCATTGCCCGTGCCGGGGAGCAGTCGTTGGTTGGGGCAACAAATTCATGTTTGAGTTCTGCATCGAAATGGTTTACAGATAACATGCTTAAGCTTAATAGCGACAAAACTCACTGTGTTCACTCCAAAATTTCTCGCCATTCACTACAATCACCACACCATAATAACATAAAAATAGGCAATCAAATATTAAATCAGAAAGAAAGAAAGAAAATAATCTTTATTTAAACAGCCAAACAAGCCGCATAATAGCGTCATTACAATCGTCATTTGGTCAAGAACATATTATTGACTATTTAAGATACTTAGAATAAAAATAACCTTAAATAATACTGAGAGATAGTTTTTTTTTTTTTAATAGCATGTGGTGGTAGGAAATAGGGGAAAGTTATTTTGAGAATTCCCCAACGCTGTAGTGACAGCCCTGCACCAACAACTCATTAATCTGTTTTTCAAACCTCCGCACGCTACTCTCGGCCTTTAGAGAATCCGGTAGCGAATTGTAAAGCCTGGAACCGCTTAGATAAACACTGTTAAATTTCTTGGTTTATTTGGACCTGTCGTGGGCCTCCCATGTCGATTATGTCTGTAAAAGACTTCGCACCGTTTGTTTTGCTCTCGGCCGCCTGGCTCGGGTCTGTGGTGTTAAAGCCTTGATATCTTTTTACCATGGACATGTAGAATCAATTTTAAGATATGAAGTCATTTTTTGGGGCTTGTCAAACAACAAAAAATTTGATATAATTTTTATATTACAAAAATGGGCATTAAGAACCATTGGTAATCTCAGTCGGATGCAGTCGTGTGAGCCTCTCTTCCATGAGTACGGCGTGTTGACGGCGTACTATGTGTGTGTGGTATGAGCATGGCGGGCCTGGTAGGGTAAGAGGCGTGCATGTTTGTAAAAAAAATCCAACTTAATTCGAGACAAACTGCTCATACCACACCTATGCCACTAGAGGCAGAAATGACCTTTCTGTGGCCGGTCACAGCACGAGTGCTTTCGGAAGGGGGCCGCATCACCTCTGCATATCGATATACAATAAGCTGCCCAGAGATCTCCGTGATGTCGGGAGGATCTAAATTTTTTAAATGAGGTTAAACACCTATTTTATTGAAAAATGTTTTTACGATTACAGTAGTTTAAGTGACATGTAAACGTTTCTTTAAATAATGTATTACAGTCGTAGCTTAGTTAATTAATTGAAATTTAGTATTACCTTTTATTAGTTAATTATTTATTGTACAACGGTGCATTTATACATTATTTTATTGGAAAGATTTGAAGTGTTCTTTGTAAATGTACATTTGAACGAATAAACTGAATACTGAATACTGATTACTGAATATTTATTGTTAGAGATGTACGTACATTCCATGTAATCTCTATATAATGGCCACTAAAGTGTTCGCTGTAACCGTATATTTGTTTTTTTCTGTTATTATTTGCGTAACAAATAACCTACTTGCTTTTTAAATGAATTTGTGAAGACATTTACTGATTCTGTGGCCAATATAGATTATACAATCTATTCGATTAATTAATAACAAAAATGTAAGACATAAGTAATAATATAATAACAAATAAGATTTTTTGCTCAATAAAAAAGATATTAAAAACAAGCAGTTCAAAGTATAATTTAACCTAAAACCACGTACCTTGTTTACTCCTTCACAAGGGTGTAAAGTTTCAATGGACAAGAAGATTATATTTTATTCCTCCTTCTAGCCCTAATATTTCTTATATTTGCCGTAAACATTGTTTGTCATTGACTAGCCACACACTGTCGACAACATCACTACATAAAACTACATTCAATGACAACCGATATTGGCTTGTATACACACATACATTAGCTGATCACTCCGGGAATTGGACGGTTGCTGTACCCATTGTTTGTCATTGACTAGCGACACAGCGTCGACAACATCACTACATAAACTACATTCAATGACAACCGATATTGCTTGTATACAGACACACATTGGCTGATCACTCCAGGTAGTAGACGGTTGTTAGTCATTGACTAGCCAGACAGCGTCGACAACATCTCCATATAGAATTACATGCAATGACAACCGATATTGTTTTGTATACAGACACACATTAGCTGATCACTCCAGGTAGTGGAACGTTGCTGTACCAATTGTTAGTCATTGACTAGCCAGATAGCGTAGACAATATCACACATAGAACTACATTCAATGAAAACCGATATTGTTTTGTATAAAGACACACATTAGCTGATCACTCCAGGTAGTGGACGGTTGCTGTACCGATTGTTAGTCATTGACTAGCCAGACAGCGTCGAGAACATCTCCACATACAAGCCACATTGAATGACAACAGAAATTGTTTTTTATACAGACACACATTAGCTGATCACTCTTTTGTCTAGCTAATGTCTAGTAATGTCTAGCTAGTGGACTGTTGTCGTACCGAATCTTAGTAATTGACTAGCTAAACACCGTAAACACACCATCTCAGAGAACTACATTCACTGTTTTGTGTATCTTTCATTGGCCCTAAAAGTAATTAAATTTATTTTTAATTATAACATTAATTATAGAGTAAATAATATTCCTTGTGGAGTTAAGTCCTAAAAAATATAGAGTAAAAAGTTCCGTACAGTGTAAATAATTCTTAAATTTAATAGCACTTTGAAAGTACTTGACCACTAAATTGATCACACAAATGATTGATGTATGCTTGTATTTCCCAGTTGTCGTATTTGTTGGTTGTACACTCCCTGGATGGTTAATGCACTGTGGTACTGCCTATCACTAATGACGACGGGGATTAATAATACCTGCCTATTTGGTCACTAAATTGATCTTATAAATGAACGATCATGTGTTATGCTCATTTATGCTTACAAGGGTTGTCCCTCAGCAGTGTCCACCAATAATGACCATTTGGATTATTAATCATAGCAATGCGGTTTCAAGCCGTATACCTAATTTGCATATTTGAACATGGATTTAGTGACCATTTACATTAGTTTTAATGTTAAACACTCCAATCCTGAGTATATAAATCAAAATATTCGATTTCGTAATCTTCGAGTATAAATGAAAACGCCAAATACCACTGACTTTCTGAAGTCTAAAAAAACTTTGAACCCCGAAACCAGACAAAAACATACAGAGGTCACTTTCTTATGTCTGCAGCGAAGGCCTTAGTTATAGTTATAAATATATTACAACTAGTAAACACTTGTAGCAATAACTATTACGTTTATCTTTGATGATTTGGGAAAAAGGAGGGGTCTGACAAGGTCCTGTCCTTGCCATCTTTACGAAGCTCTCTGCACATCACAGTAACTTGACACCCATTAAGCACACTGTTGGCTGTGATCTCTGTTACTTTCTTCTATGTGACAAAACTATTTTTTGTTGTTGTTGTTGAACCTGCTTGTTTTTAGATATAGCGGTGGTACCAAATGTATAATATTTCTTAGTAAAACAAACTTAACATTTGTCTTACTTAACATTATTTAAAAAACTAACGATTTTCATCTTTTTTAAGAGGGCAAGCTACTTGATGAGTTTGGATTGACCATATTGTAGTAGATGCTTATCAGTGAGTTGATTGCCTAGTTTTGCCGCCCCTCCCTGACCTATTATTACCATTATTATTGAACTGAATTATACATTATTGAAATGAAATTATGTTACAGCTCGTGCAAATCATTTTCAAAAAGTGTTATAAATTATTATTATTATTATTTATAGTACAAGTAAACGTCACACAAAACAAATTTATCAAAATATAAGGACAAAACGCACTGTAGTATATTTGTGCATTTTGTCCTTATATTGTAATAAATTTGTGTTGTATGACGTTTACTTGTACTGTATATGTACCAACACATATTATCCTAATAAAAAAGCCATTAATATTTATGTACTTAATTTTGTATTTCTAATTTTCATAGGAATATTGTGATGCATGCAGTTTAATTATTTGTGAAAACTGTTTATGTAATTAAGATTTTTGTTTATATTAGTAATACTGCTAAAGATTACTTATAAAACAGGTATTAAGACAGTCATAAATACCTTAATCATCCAAAGAAAATGCTACTTTCTCAAAGAAAGAGAATAGAAAACTAACAAATCATTAACGAACTGTATTTAAGATTTCATTTATTTATTTTACACAACACTTGTTGATATTATGATTCATAAGTATAACATTTAAATTACTGAAATAATTCTACGTTCCATGCTACAAGGAAAAAAATAATAAAATATCTTATTTGTCGTAACCATATTCTATTAAATGAGTTAATAATAAAATAAGATTAAGAGTTTTTTTTGTAAGAAACAGCTGGAACAGAGAAAAACTAAAATCATTAGCCTTTTGTCACCGTTTCTTGACACCTTACATGAAAATAATGATTCTCTTTCTCCACGATGGCATCGGTTATGTTTATTTCATTTATGCTTAATTGGAATATGTAGAGTAAAATGTTATAAATTCTTAACAATATCAGTATACGTAACTGCATTTATTCACTTCCTCAGTCGTATAAGTGTTGTAAAACTAAAACGTTGACTTAATTAAAATATTATAGTAGACTTTAGTGGAGACAATGCAGTTTTTAAATCTTTTTTTTCCTAGATCCTTATTTTTTGAACCAGCAGTGTTTTGATATCTACACAATGGTTTTACGTTTTTTGATCTATGTATTTTCTGTTATTTTCCTTACCATATTTTTTAATGAGCGAATTCGAACTGAATCTATCTATATGACCTGGTTTAGTTTTTAAACCATTTGACATTTAAATATTCTTAAATGGTAAATACTTGATCCATCGAAATTTATTAAACAATTATTATTCATTATTCATCTGTAAGACGCCGATCGTAGAGATATGGGCGAATATGAGGAGGGAATGAGTGTGATGAGTGTAGATGAACGAGTGTAGTCATTGTTACTATCTGAGTTCGACTTAGCTCAGAAAGGACTATTTATTAATAGCCCAATAGCCAGGGCAATTATGGGACCTACAGCTTTACGTGGAATCCGAACCACGTAGTGTTGGTCTGATTTTCAGCTAACTGACAAGTCTGACACTCAGTTCTCTTCACTATACAACATCCGAACCTTGACTACCATTCAACACGGACACTCCAGATTTCTCTAGTAGTGTCTACGTTGATGGCAACCATTGAGCGGACGCCGTGTTGGTATTAAGAGTACCGAGCATGGAACCTATCGCTTACAATCTCCCAAACACTTTGTCCCCGAGTAGCTGGGTTACAGCACTGCGCCACCAGTGCCGACAATTCTTTAATGAATGAATGAAAGTTTTGTTAAATAAATCAATAATAGCTAGTTTATCAAACTACTTATTATTTCTTCTATTATTACTGTTTATAAGTTTACGTTCAATTAAAGCCTCTAATCGTGGTACATTTGAATTATTCGAAAATGTTTCCTTAGCTGTATATTTTTAATACATGGCTGAAAAAGTATGTAACATGAACAAAACACAATATGTAGTTTGGAGATAACTTTCGGTTTTTAATATATGTTCTATCAAAACTGAGCTCAGAGTGTTGAGTAATTGGTTTTTGGTTGGATGAAAACTGAATTGTTGTTGAAAGCAACAGCGAGTAATGGAGATTCAGTTAATGAAATCTTAAATGAAGGGGGTAGCACCTAAACAGATTTAAATGAACATTCAGACCTAAAACATAGATTAAAATGGAGCGTTTTTAATGTTACCAAAGTAAAAAAATATTTGTCATGTGGATGATGTAATATTTTAATGAAAGGAAGTTTTAATGGGAAATTTTAATAATTATTGTATGATTTTAAATATAACGATTTCACATAACAATCGTGCCGTTGTGAATCTACACGCTGTGTTTACAGAGTATTGAAGCAACTCCCCACACATTCGACTCACAAGAGCCGTTACCAATCTACATGCTGTGTTTTCAGAGTGTTGATGGAACTCCCCACACATTCTACTCACAAGAGCCGTTGCCAATCTACACGCTGTGCTTACAGAGTGTTGATGGAACTCTCCAGTTATTCTCCTCACAAGGGTCATTACCAATCTACACGCTGTGCTTACAGTGTTGAAGGAACTCCCCACACATTCTACTCACAAGAGCCGTTACCAATATACACGCTGTGCTTATAGACTATTGAAGGAACTCCACACACATTCTACTCACAAGAGCCGTTACCAATATTTTTTATTACCATTTTTTAATACCATTGAACGTGTATGGGCGCGTGGTTCAATACCATTGAATGTGTATGGGTGGGTGGTATATACAAACTGTGTTGAAGGAACTCCCCACACATTCTACTCACAAGAGCCGTTACCAATATACACCCTGTGCTTACAGAGTATTGAAGGAACTCCACACACATTATACTCACAAGAGCCGTTACCAATATTTTTTATTACCGTTTTTTAATACCATTGAACGTGTATGGGCGCGTGGTTCAATACCACTGAACGTGTATGGGAGGGCAGGTGGATCAATATCACTGAACGTGTATAGGTGGGTGGTATATATACGCTGTGCTTACAGAGTGTTGGAGGAACTACCCACACATTCTACTCACAAGGGCCATTACCAATCTTCATCATTCGTATATAATAATATTTGTCTTTCCCTCAATATATGCTAGACGGTATCCTATCTACCTCTATCTTATAAGTATATTCACATGTTAAGAGACCCTATTTTGGTTTTTACATACGCGGGTAATTACGTTATCCTTTTTCCAATTTAAGTCGGTATTTTTGAAGACTCTTAATCAACTATTTTGCATCCAGAATACTGAAATGGAATCTAAGAAAAATGTACAGATGTAAGTGCATGAAAAAAGAGTAAAAGCTGGAAACCTCTTCCAATCATCATAAGTGTGATAAATTAGTTATACTAAAAAAATAACTGTACACATCAGTATTTTGTTTTAACATTTTTTAGAAACAAATGACATTTTAAGAGATATTAGTACATGGTTTAAAACTAAGTGAGATGTTCTTAATTTCTTGCAGTTCTCATACTAAGGTAACTGAAAGTTAACATGTAATACATATTTAATATTCTTCATCAAGAAAGTTATTACTTCTAAATGATATGCCTTTTCACCTTAGTTATTTCAATTATTTAGAAAGATAATATTATTTGAAAAAGAAGAAATATAATGTGATTTAAACTTCGGTGGGGTGATATTTAAAAGTTGCTACATGGACCTAGTATTATAAAGAACAATTGTGGTTGCTTTAAACAAATATAGAACTTATTATATTTACTACATAAATATTTTCAATTTGAGGAAACAGTTACTATATGATAAGCCTCCTTTTACAATAATATGTACTGTATATACTACACTACGTTCACCATAGACGATCGCTGGAACAATTAATTCCTCTGCTATGAGGATGGTAAGATGGTTGACTAAAATCGATTTCTATAATACTTGTACATTTTTTATTTAGTATTTGTACCCAATGTTGTTATTTTGTATTTATAATAAATGTAACAACTAATACTGTTACTTTGAGTTTTTCATTGATATGGAGATTAGATAATCTTACTAAACTTTTAATGCCAAGTAATTTGCTTGGCAACACAATTCCCAGCAGGACTAGCTGCAGCCTCATGTATGTCCATATACGTTAACTACAGTAGGTGCATTATGTATGTGCACTTAAAAATTGTTTTAAGGTTTAATAATTTTTATCCTATTTGGAAGAAATAACTACCGAAATTTCAGCTAGTTTTCACAGTGCTTCAAATGTACGCGGTTATTACTAAAAACCCATTAATGTGTAGTGTTTGTATTTTAATACGTGGTTGATAAGAATGATTCATACAAGTTTTATAAATTTTATAATTTTATCTTTTCGATAAAAAGTTCTAAGTAATTACCTGAAACATTGTTTTCTTGGTTTCTAGTGGTCGTAAAATTGATTACTTGGTCATACTGAAATCCTTATCAGATGTATAGTTACGATACATTACTTTCATATTTGTAAGTAAATTCAGTGATTTTAAATATATTTAAATCAATTTAAAGTCACTGTATTTACTTACAAATGTGTAAGTAATGTATCGTAACTATACATCTGATAAGAATTACAACAAGATCAAGTAATCAATTTTATGACCACTAGAAACCAAGAAAAAATATTTCAGTTAATTGTAAGAATTTTTTTTATTAAAAAGATAAAATTCTAAAATGTATTAAACCTATAGCAGCGTTCCATCCATCACGTATAAAATATCAATGTCATACACCACAGAGGTTTTCTCTTAATAATATCACTATAAATGTGATGTACAGTAAATACTAGTTAAAATTCGGGCACTTTTTTGTTCCGATTAGGATAAAAATGATTAAAACATTGTAAAATTTAAAAATTCATATGTTATAACACAGTTAAACGAAGAAAACAATAGTATAATAGGATTTTTCATATGCCTCTTAGTTTCTTAGAATACAACCTTCAAATTGGGGTGAACATAATTTCTGTACCGACAGTAGTTACTGGAGTTAGCTGGCCCCTCTTGGAGAATATTGAGAGGATTCAATAAGTATATTAAGCATATGTTCCCAGAGTTTTATGTAATAAAGTTACTAACAGTTGTAATAAAAAGGACTTATTCTTGTTTTAGAGAATATTATAAATTCTATATAATCCATTATAAATTAAATTCTATCACCACGTGACAAAATCAATAACTAACTATACTGAAATATTGATTGAAAATAAAAAACGTTTTTTCTAGATAAAAACATATTTTTCACCTATACGCAAAACTTTGTAGCTTCGGCTTACAGGATCGGCCAAACCGATACTTTCCCAGTAAAATGGTTAGAGTTTTGTATAGAAGAGAAATCACTAACGCTCCCTTTATTGACTTTGACTGATTGATACAAATGTATTCCCTTCCTTTGAACCGGTCTCGTCTTGTAATACTGTACTACACACCCCTTCACAACTGGGCAAATTGATTCAAGTTATTAATGTAAAATAAGATACAATTAAGTTGGCAAATTTATGTAAAAATCGATGGTTTTAAGTTAGTAATGAAATATGTAATAATTATGTTTGTTATTTAAAGGTAATAAACGGCGTTAAAGATGTGATTCAGCTACAGGTGTGTATTGCGGGTTAAGTCTGCCTATGGTCGGGAAGGCGCTAAGTTCAGATCTACAGTGTAAGATACAACTAATAATATTGCATTTTATTAAACACAAATAAGCCTTGGAAGCTCTGCTGAAACTTTAATATACAATGAATTTTATTTATAATGACCGGTGGTAAATTTTAATAAAAATATAAAATTACTTGTATAATTTTTATCATATATAATTATATTTAAAATAATTTAATATTTATAACCTCTAATACGTGTAATGTGTAGTATGTATGAGTAAATAAAACAACCCAAAATTTTCATTTACTGTTGGGAGGTTCATTGTGTAACACTTAATCTTGTTAATGTAAAGAGAGTCACTAACAATTATTTGAGTATAACATGTTGGATATTTATATCTGCACAAACCATTAGTAATACTGTGTAACCAACCAGCCCAGCCCGGTAACGCCTTAGCTGAACGAAGTATTAGGCGACCAGAGTTGTTAAGAGACGCCATAGTGTACATAGTGTAATTTATAAGCACGGATTAGTTGAGCAATAACACTCCTTGATTTATCTGTTTCCCTGATACAGGGAGTCGAAACAGACACCGGTGCTACTGTTGCTATTGAGTTGGTACGAGAAGGAGGATCTCTCTCACTGTGTGTCTCTGTCTTTATGTCTGTCCATTCGAAATGTAGTGCTGTTATACAAAAAATATGTACATTGTGAAAATAAACATTTCAATATACCAACTATCATAAGCACTCTACCATTCTAATTAAAATAGAGAATGGAATAGTAATTAAAATAGCTTTCAAATTGAGCTCATTCCTATTAACTCATTTAGCTGGAATGTGGTTACAATACATACAATATCCATACACGTACAGTGGTATTGACCCACCCACCCACCCCTACACGTACAGTGGTATTGGTATCATAAACTTAGATTTGTCAATTAAGTTAAACGTTGGAACACTCCTAATATAAATAAGTAAACAGATTCGTACTACTTGACTTAAACAAATACTGAAATACTTGATTGCGAGACTCGGGTAAAGTCTGTGAGATGCGCAATTTAGTTTGAAAATTAGAAAAACATGGTAAGATTTTAAAATATAAATAAACCTGACAGAAAATTTTTTAATATCAGATAATAATTTTGAAATTACAATGATTTAATACATTGACAATTTATACTAGCTAATTGATTATAAGCAGTTACAACATTTACCGTGCTATTAACTATTTCAAACAAATAAATAATACAAATCAAATGAAATAAGTCCTGGAAGCGTTACTGGAGATATGTACCCAGTGATGACACAGTTCTCTTTGGGTGATTTGATGAACAAATATTGTTTTTTTTTTTAAATGTAAGCCGTTGTTCTAATGACTTACAAAACATTAAGTCGTTATTATGTTTATGTTTTTTTACTTCTGTATACTATCTACTAAAGAGCAATGTGTAGTAGGGAATCGTGGTCCTATCCATCCAAGTAGTCGTTTTATAACTGCTAGCAACATTGGCACCGTTGTAGTAGTATAGAGTGTTTGTTTTGGGTTGTAGCCTGCTTCTGATGTTATCTGCAGGGGGGGGGTTCCAATATTTAGGCTTATCCAGTCCAATAGTTAGTGGTTAGGATTCCACGACAATGTTTGTCTGTTCAGTAGCAATTCTAATACATGGAGTGAGAAGTGGGTAAATACGACATAAAACTTATATTTTACCCACAAAATTAGGCAGACTCCTTACTTTGAAAACTCACCACCGGCAAGCCCCTTGGAAATAGTGCTGGGTTGAACCCGAGACCTACGAACATAGCAAAACACATTGTCGGCTGATCTAAGTCAACCCACCAATCTTCTGGTGAAACGGTTGTATACAAGGTGAATAAGATCAAGAGAAGCGCAAAGGTACTGTTAGAAGTGTGGCTTTTACTCTCAAAGAGTTAATTGAGGTGGTTACAGCTCTGCTATCGGATGGGAAGTATAGGATGACATCTCTCCGGAATTTCTAAAACATAATGGCCATATTTTCAAAATTAGGTATGCCCAATGCTTTTAATATATCTAAAATATTATGCAGACACCATTGCTCTCGACACGAGGAGATATCAAAGACTGAAGGAACTTGATATAACCACCCTAAATAATTATTTTAGAGCCTAAACCTGGGATATATTTCATGGTCGACAGAAGTTTCTGGTATCAGACCCCATACCCTGCCCTTCATTGGTTGAATGAACCTTCCTTATAATAAATGTACTTTTTAAAGTCTTTTTCCGACGAGTTTAGGAAGATTCATCTAATATGTTTAAGATGGGAATGGCTGATAATCTGTCATGTGAGTGTGGAGACAATCATCAAACTATGAATGACATAGTTAATTATTTACCATTGCATTCTTTTCGGGGGGTATTAATTAGTTTCATTCATTCGGAGAAGCAAGTGTTGATCCATTACGAACCGTGGATTTAGCTCTTTGACGGGTCCACCGAGACATAAGAACTTTGTACTGTAATTGAAATAATGTTTATCAGTCTAATTTTTAACCTTTTATTGGTTCGGTAGCTGGCCTATAGAAGCTATAAGATACGTAATAAAAATCACTCTTACTCTACCACCTTCATTATTCACATGGATGTTTACCCAATTACCTACAGTCAGAACCTTAAGTATTAATAAATAGATTAAACAAACATGAGCTTGGTTTTGCAGATAAGACGAACTGTGCCCCTCCGGCCATTCCCCATTATGGGATATGTGGCATTTATACATTTTCTTCCCATAAAACATTTAAATGTGCTATTATATTATATCTTGTTGAATAAAATCATAAATATTTTAGAACGTATAATTTAAGTACAGTGGAACTCCAATTATCCGAACTGCAACTATCCGAATCACCGATTATCCGAATTTCTTTCAGATTCCCATAAAATAAATCTTACAATCTACACTTCTACAGTTTTCAATTTTGTATAACAACAAAGAGTAGTGTTTTTAATACATAGAAAAATAAGCCATACATATATGTATCACTATAAATAACACATCATTTTTCTCAATAAATACTGTTAACTGTAACACCGTCTTAAATTAACAAATCCAAATTCTGCCAGGTAACATAATGCAACAGGGATAATGCATCCTTTCCTGTGTCAAGCGGATGCACAACCTAGCTCCCCAAAACGGAGAAGACAGTCAAACATCTAGAGCACACAAAAAAATACGTTTGGCAAGCAATAACATACATTTACAGGATTATTAAGTACACACTATGGTATAATGAATCTACTGTATTATTGGACTTAGCCGGAGTAGTAATTTTACTGCTTTATTTTAATTTAATTTTACTATAAGGGACAACTGATTATTCATAAATACATATCCGTGTGTATGTAATCATTTATTTATATTAAGACCACACATTTTTTATTTATTAGATTATATGTTTATGTTTTTACATCTAATACCAATACTTAGATGTAAATCAATATTTAGAACAACCGTTGAAACTATTAAATTATATAATAATACAAGCTCTGTTTTCAAAACATTAAAATTAGGCTACAATAATAATTTCTCTGATCGTAAAATAAATGCAAACTATTTGACAATCAATTTAAATTAATTTATTACTGAAAATAAAGAAATTGTTTATCAGATGATTTTGTTTAAATTATTTGTCCAGTCAACTTTTGTATAAACTTGTACTGTCAGTTTTACACTAAAACAGTATATTTGCTCAAGTTAAAATATAATGTTAAAAAATTATCTAACTCTTCACTATTTAAACTGTACCGGTAATGTCATCATATTAGAATTAAACTAATTAAGAAGTCGATAATGTTTTAAATTATTGAATGTTATCGCCTTGAACTTAAAACAACACTATTATGTTAATTAATTTGTCATAGCAGTTAATAAAAATTAAAAACTGAATTACAATTTATAATTGGCACAAAAGTAGTTTTCTTTAGTGTGTTAACGTCTTACCCACAAAATTAAAAATAATTTCACTGTTAAGACAACATTATTCAATTACTTCACTGTATAGGTACATTTGATATAAGATTTTAATATATTTAAGTACTTTTAAATCCCAATTTAAAATTGAGTAAAATATTCCAATTAAATCCTTGGTTACTTACGGCTCAAGTAGTCTTCAGTCTGGTTGGAGAGGAATTCAAGCTGCAAATACATTCCTAACCGCTCCCACTCTTTGAGACTAAATCTCGCATAAGTCCTCCGCATACCAAATGTCTGATTATATCTTACTATTCTGTAGAAAAGTAAGTAAATAATCAAATCAAATCTAATTATGAACTGATAATTCTCAATTTATAAAATATTTATCAAGGCGAATGTTTTAAGATCAAGTGATACATGTAAGTTCTATAATTTACACGACAAATATATACTCGATAAAATATATGATCTATTTATACTACAACAAGCAACTGTAGCAAAATAAAACCGAAATCATACATATATGATAAATGTACTAAGCTAATTTAGAAAAAGTAATATACAGGGTGTCCAGTCTCGACTCTAATATATTTTACTGTATAGGATTGTTTGTCAGGTCAATACAAGCAAACAATACCATATAACATGTTTCTTTTATCGATTAATTTTCTGTCTGTATATGTTTTAAAAAAAAAACTTTAACATCTCAAAAACCATTTGACATACAATACTCTATTTTGGTATGAAAGTTGTACTTTAAAAATATTATGTAAAAAGGCTGTTTGTCTAAGAGCACCAGTTTCCAAATTGTAACCAACAAACATTTTCAAAGTCAAATATAAAAAATACTACACATTTAACAAAAAAAATTAAAATACAATATTTGTTGAATAAATTATACGAAATTGAACGATATTCTAATTTAAAATATTGGGTAATAAATACGTTTCCTGAGTTATTTATCATCCGGTATTATAAATTAGCATAGAGTTGAATTGGGCATAATATAGTCTAAAAGTATTGTATTTTAACACTTTTTTTGTAAAATATGTAGCCTTTTTGTACTTGAATTTCAAATTTTTAGACATCCACCGTTTCGAAACTGGTAATTTTAGACCAACAGCTCTTTTACTTGAAATATATATTTGTAGATTAACGTCCATACCAATATTCAGTATTGTATGACAAATGGTTTTTGACACATTCAAAATATTTAAAAAAAACACACATACAGATACACAGACAGAAAACAAATCAAGATAGAAAACATGTTTTACGCTATATTTGCTATTTTATCAGTTCCTGTCTATCGCCGGCCGGCAAATTTTAATATGTTTAAATGTTTTTAATGTTTTTAGTGTTTTAATGTAAATAGTGACTTTTTTGAAAGCCTGATGATGAAGCTTTATGCTTCGAAATGTACATAGCAGATTGTGTTTGAAGAACTGTTGACAGGAAAAAAGGTAATCTAACCAGTATAATTTATATATTTGCTTTTGTTGACCTGACAAACAATCCTCTAAAATATGTGACAGTGGAAGCTGTACACCCTGTATATACATAAGTGAATGGATTTTATCAGTATTATGTTATTAGTTGGTTGTCTAGTTATATATACCGTAGTAAACTGTTCCAAAATTACCCGGCTGTTTAACCATGGATCACTTAAACTAAAATGACAATATTATTCCAGCAAAAAAGTTACCAATATGTTTTAAGGATGATAAAAGTGACGCAACAACAGATTCAACCATTTCTGTAAACATTTGGCCGTTTGAAATTCACATTTATATCTATAAAGTAACTATACTTATATGAAGAAACACGAACATCGGAGAAAATAAAAAGATTTTTAGCGCTAAATGAAATTTTTAGCGCTACAGTAATCAAAGCGTGAGTTACTGTAGAAAAAAAGCATTAGAAGGAAATAAAATCTCACCACTCTTAAAAAATTCTTTCTAATTTATAAAAAATGCTGAGCAGTAAATTATTATCAGCACAGAGCTAATCATTTGCTGGGACAATAAACATTCTCTAGCAAACAGGAAATTGCTGTGTCTTACGTAAGTTGTAATGTAGGTTGTTAATGGATTAACCAGGAGGTATAATAATTAATAACTATACGCAAAAGAAACGTGGACTGATGGCTTAGAAGGGGATCCCAAAACCGCGAAATGACAACCTGGGAAATACACGGTGACTTACCATGGCACCTTATAATCTCTGTGGTAAAAGGACACTGTAAAATGATAGTCGGCCAGCCTACCAACAACACCCTTCTTAGGCACTGCACTTTAATAAATCACTAACATCAAGTGATAAAATACATTATCGATGAGATATATATATATTTAAAAACTCTTTGACTAATTTATATCCTTAATTCACTCATAACAAAAGTGATGAAACAGATAAATAAATGAGTTGACGCTTTGAGTAAACACTAACATGAGAGCCAACAGAAGTGGGTGTTCGTCATTAACAAAACTGTCAAGTAGAAAAGCTCAATCCTAAAACACAAACATGAGAGCCAACAGAAGTGGGCGTTCGTCATTAACAAAACTGTCAAGTAGAAAGGCTCAATTCTAAAACACAAACATGAGAGCCAACATGAGTGGGTGTTAGTCAGCAAAAAAACTGTCAAGTAGAAAGCCTCAATCCTAAAACACTAACAAGAGAGCCAACATGAGTGGGTGTCTGTCAGCAACAAAACTGTAAAGTAAAAAGCCTCAATTCTAAAACACAAACATGAGAGCCAACAGGAGTGGGTGTTCGTCATTAACAAAACTGTCAACTAGAAAGCCTCAATTCTAAAACTCTAACAAGAAAGCCAACATGAGTGGGTGTCTGTCAGCAACAAAACTGTAAAGTAAAAAGCCTCAATTCTAAAACACAAACATGAGAGCCAACAGGAGTGGGTGTTCGTCAGCAACAAAACTGTCAAGTAGAGAGCCTCAATTCTAAAACACTAACATGAGAGCCAACAGGAGTGGGTGTTCGTCAGCAACAAAACAGTCAACTAGACAGCCTTAATCCCAAAACAACTTGGCTAGATTACTAAGTTACACTTAAAGGGATACTTTTTAATACTGATTGCTATTCATAGTGCTGGCAATTGGATTTTAAATTTCAAAATAACATTGATATACTTTGTATGCTTACGGTGTTTGACCCTGCTGTAAATACAACTACTGTGGGTCCCGTAGAGGAGTTATTTTCCGACCTTATCAGGATTGTCAGTCTAAGTAGGATACTAGCTTGACTATTTTGTCTTAATAACACTTAATTTAATATAATAAATCACATATTAATATTCATACCTACTTAAACTTTACAATTATGTTAGAATTGATGTTCAGGTTCTTATCTAAATTAATTATAAACGGTGTAAACAAACTGAAAAAATATTAGTACTAATATTTTCATACAAAATAATTTGAAAACAGTCAAGTTAAAATAATTAAACCACCCAAATTAAACACGATACTTTTATGAAACTTTTAAGTGGTGAAGTGGAGTACTCAACGTTTAATCAAATTAAGTGGTAGAGGCTTGAGAAACTCCTCAGAATGTTTGGTCAAGTTGTCGAGGTTGCGGTTACTTTGGCAGCTAACCGACTATTTCACACAGCAAAAGACGTCACAGACGACACTAGCATATATTTCTCATTAAAAGTATTGATGACGTGCTATTTCACACAGCAACGTAAACGACTGTAGCAGATAGATTTTGTTAGCAGTTTTGCTGACGTGCTATTTCACACAGCAACGTAAACGACTGTAGCAGATAGATTCTGTTAGCAGTTTTGCTGACGTGCTATTTCACACAGCAACGTGAACGACTGTAGCAGATAGATTTTGTTAGCAGTTTTGCTGACGTGCTATTCCACACAGCAATATAAACGACGACTGTAGCAGATGGATTTTGTTAGCAGTTTTACTGACATGCTATTTCACACAGCAACGTAAACGACGACTGTAGCAGATGGATTTTGTTAGCAGTTTTGCTGACGTGCTATTTCACACAGCAACGTAAATGACGACTGTAGCAGATGGATTTTGTTAGCAGTTTTGCTGGCGTGCTATTTCACACAGCAACGTAAACGACTGTAGCATATAGATTTTGTTAGCAGTTTTGCTGACGTGCTATTTCACACAGCAACGTAAACGACGACTGTAGCAGATAGATTCTGTTAGCAGTTTTGCTGACGTGCTATTTCACACAGCAACGTGAACGACTGTAGCAGATAGATTTTGTTAGCAGTTTTGCTGACGTGCTATTTCACACAGCAACGTGAACGACTGTAGCAGATAAATTTTTTTAACAGTTTTGCTGACGTGCTATTTCACGCAGCACCGCAAAGATGCCACTGAAGACTGTAGAAGACGTGTCATTAAAAGCCTTGCTGACGTGCCATGTTACAAAGCTTCTCAGAATAATTGTCACTGACGACTTTTAGAATTATTTTTTTAATTTATTTATTATTAAGACGCCGATCGTCAAGATATGAGTGAATATGGATTTCGAATGAGTGTGATGATTTTAGATTAGCGAATGTTATAAACTACAGTTTAACTAAAGATAGTTAATTTTTATAAACTAAGATTGACTTTTCCTTAGAAAGTGTCATTAATTAATAGCCCAACGACAAATGAATATCCGTTAGTTATCAGCTGATCCTTCTCAAAGTGTATTACGACTTGGATTAGGATCGAACTGAGAACGTTTAGCTTATGAAGATAGTTCTCGTTAAAAGCGCTGCTGACGTGCTATTTAACACAACACCTCGCAGATGTCATGAAACATAGATTATAGCAAAATCTTGTAGAAACACTATTTATTTATTCGTAAGCCACCGATCATCAAAACATGGCGAATATGAATTTCGAATGAGTTTGCTGAGTGTAGATGAGGGAATGTAGTCATTGTTACAAACTAAGATAGTATATTCCTTAGATAGTGTCTTTTTTAATATCGCGTGCCATGATGTTTGCAGGGGGTTGATTTTTTTCACACATATGTCAATCAATCTCGTCTGCTAATCACTGTGTTAATGGCCTTACACCATACAGGAGTAAAGTTTAGACGTCATATTTTAAAGCCAATGACTTTGCCTTGTATATTAAATTACATATTATATTATAAAACACGCTTTTACATCTCATGGTTGTGATTGTTGGAAAATAAATTATTTTTGTTTCACTAAAGACTTATATATTTTTAACTATGTAACCTATTTATTTTGCTTACAATTTGTTTATATCTAAATAAACTATATATATATATATATATATATATATATATATATATATATATATATATATATACTATATATAATCATGAGGTCTTATATATATTGTTCTTCTTGTTTCGAATATTTAAGAATTCTGTTTTATACCACAATATGTTGTATTATTTATTGGGATCATAATATTATTTATTATGGCTTAGCTCACAGTTCCTACTCTTTGTAAATAAACCTATCCTATTTTTATGATTCAGTAGATGCATAATAACAAGTTCACATGTGATAAAGTTATTAATAAAATTCTCCGTAACTTGGAAGGTAACATATTATTGACAATGTCAAAGTATCTGCTATAAATTGTGAAGATAGAAACTGGTCAGTTTATAAAGGTGTAAATGTGTTTACTACACTGATTTTAGTTCGTTCCTGTTTTATGTTTCTTGTTGCTTTCTGACCTGAGATATTCATTCAATTCTGACTAAATGGAAACAACAATTAGCATAAAACTGGCATTCCCCACTCTAATATTGAACTAATACGCTTATTATTAGAATTATATATAATTAGCGTGTGACGTTGTTGAACTTAATCTTTTAATGGTGACGACTGTTGGTGTTTATTTTATAAAAATATTGCAAATCCAAACATCTATATTAGCCAAGAACTAAAATATTTAGTGTTAGATTAGTGTTATCAAAGAACACTAATAATAATGACAAGTGTTAAATACAACAATAGCACATACTGTAGAACATAAGATAAGGCAAATTAAAATCAGTTCCTTTAATCCATCAATAGTAAATACAATTTTGAAGAAGCCTTACTCCTCGAAGTACTGAGAAAGTTTTCTTTGTTCAGAGAACTCCATTATAAAGAAACTATATTATGGAACTTCTATCGGACGGGGCCCAATCTCAATTGAACTTCGTTGAAACCCCTGTTTAAGTACACTCAACGTCCGATTGGGACGTTTGATACTTTACCTTTTTTCATCACTTTATTATTTTCGATATCCTTATCTCAAAGAAATATCGTATAAGGAAATTAAAAAAAATTGTTATAATAATAACAAAATAAAAAATATATATGAAATTTAGTTCTGATTACTATTCAAGTTGTATTACATTTTAATCATATTTGTTAAGCTTAAGAGTAAATCCTCATTTGAATTTGTGAAAGTTTAACTAACGTTAGTTCTGATTCAGGCAAAAAAACGTTGACAATTTCTTATCTCCCACTCAAATCGTCATCCCCAAATAAATTACTACGTACTAAACATTGTAACAATTTTGATGAAATGAGTTGTTTAATATTACGCAACTAATGAGATAAATACATACGTTAGGTAATATCTGTAATGTTATCTGATTCGTAATCGGTTGAAGCAGCAGGCATAATTCATATACAGGCAATCAGTTACGTCCCAATTAGAGGTAATCAAATTTTAAAAGAGGCTTACAATTTATCTGCTGGATTTTTGCTACAGTTTATAGAGGGGTTTCCCTGAACTCTCTGAGGATCTTTTAAGGTATTGGTTGTGGGGCAAAAACAAGACATAATATTCTATTTAAAATTCCAAATCACCTCCGGCACCCGTGCAGCAGCCATTTTGTATTTTTTAATAACTATTTTTATTTTTAAAACTATTTAATCTATAGAATTCAAATTTGGTATACACATTAACAAACAATTTTCTTACTGAAATAAAAAATCAAACGTTTAAAAAAATGTTCAAAATGGTGGCACTTTGAATTTTTTTTTATCCTTAATAACTTATAAAGGTTAGGAATACAAAAAAATTAAAAGACTACCTTTTCATTGTACATTATATTTGCAATCCAAAAAATTAACGTCATATAAGATCGCATGACAGACGAGATTAGAATATTTTTGTATTTCATCATTTACGCGTGAATGTGTACAGCCATGGAGTCGTGCCGCGCGCTCCAACCACAACAAGGGATGTATTCTGATTACTTTTTTGTAAAACACTATAATAAAGTGATTTGTGAAATTATTGTAATGAAAATGCCCCTAGCAGGCAATGGGGAAAAAGTTGCATGTGATTTTCGTTGTTATTAAATTACAAAATTAATTTTAATTAAAACAAGAATGTTTGTAAAATGTATTTGTGATGCAAAGCAGGTTGTACACATAAAACAATTAATATTAAGAAGGCATTAGACTATACAGTGGATCTTTAATTAAATATATTTTCACATTACAAACGATGCTCAAAATATCCTCCTCTCATTTGACTGCAAAGGAAAAACCCGATTGTAAAGTATCTGGTGTACAACAGCAAATCCGTTTTTTCTCGAATAACTCCAGCCCCTTCAACAATCCTTCCAACCTAGAATTTAAACAAAAATTCCTGTTTATAGGGCACTACTTAGGGTTAAATTAATTTTTAATTTAATAACAAGGAAATTATCTGCAACTTTTTCCCGTTTTCTACTAGGGTCATTTTCACTACAATAATTACACAAATCACTTTATTGTAGTGTTTTGGATGAAAGTAATCAGAATATATCGCTGATGTATTGTTGTGGTTGACTCGCGCGGCACACCATGGCTGTACACATTGACGCGTAAATGATTAAATACAAAAATACTCAAATCTCGATTGTTTGTCATCTAATTTCATACAACGTTACTTTTTTTGATTGCAAATGAAATTTGCTATAAAAATTTATTATTTTTAACTTTTGTTGTATTCCTAATCTTTTAAAAATTACTAAGAATAAAATATTTCAGTGTCGCCATTTACAAAATATTTTTTTTAATGTTTGTTTTTTATTTTTGTAAAAAAATTGTTTTATTAATTTGTATACCAAATTTGAACTCTATAGATTAAATATAAAAAATAGTAAAAAAAAAAATACAAAATGGTGGCTGCACTGGTACCGGAGGTGATTTGGAGTTTTTAAATAGGATATTGTGTCTTGTTTTTGATCCGTAATCAATACCTAAAAAGATCCTCAGAGAATTCAGGGACACTCTGTACATATGAACATTTATAAATATAATACGTCGTCAGTTGAAAACAAAACTATATGTGCTTATATACTCAGGTTACTCTCATTTACAACCGTTAGTCGATAAAATGTCCACCATTCATGAATTAAAAATAAGTACAATTTGATTGAGTGCAATAGGAAACATGACATTTAATTATTGCAGTGTATTTCTTTAAATAAATATTTGTGAGGTTCACTTCCCAAAGTAAACAAATAACATTCGAGGTCTTTAGGGCCGCTTTTCCTGGGCTAGCTTAAAGTTAAGCACATGAAAAGCCTTCTCTTACTTTTCCCATTCAATTGGCAAGAAGTTTAATTTAAGCCTATTTTAAAAAATTGTGGCTAATCTAATAACTGTTTTAAATATAATCAAAAACACCACAAAAATTAATGACGGAAAAGTTGATCTGATGCTGAATTTTGTCGAGTTAAACAAAAATCCATTAGTATATAAAATGAGTGAAAATACCATATTGAAAGTCTAAGGAGCAGTTTGGATTGAAATATACGAGATATTCGTTTTAGTAATAGTGGGGAGTTCCATTACATCGTAAAGTAACGTTAATAATCAAACGCGAAAAAAGTGTACAAATGAAAAATATGTATCAAATAAAGGTCAAAATCCTTACCATCCTATCAAAAAATTAATAAATAGTGATCTACATTTTCATACGGACCCAGATATCTTTTACTCAGATGCACCGGATTTGTTTTGAGAAGCTATTATTGAGAAAACCTTCGTAAACGTAGGACAACATGTTTTTGAAGATTTAAGCGAATTGAAAACTCTAAAACAACCTGATTTAATGACTAATGTTAATATTTGACTTAAACTCTACAGCTGCAACTTAAGTTAATTCAAACTTTGGAATATTTGGAAATCCATTTAGAAAACGTTAATTCTCTCAAAGTTTCCATTCCAAATAAGAAACTTGTTCAAAAAAGGGTTTGCAGCAATTTTT
Source organism: Stictocephala bisonia (assembly GCA_035578905.1). Classification (NCBI taxonomy): domain Eukaryota; kingdom Metazoa; phylum Arthropoda; class Insecta; order Hemiptera; family Membracidae; genus Stictocephala; species Stictocephala bisonia. Next base: position 82,352 of record JAQJVL010001720.1, on the reverse strand, counting down.
TGATCGAGCAAATAAAATGTAATATGCCACCTCCCCTAAAGTTATAATAATGCCACTGATGGGGAAAAATATAAATCAAATTAACATTTTATTGATTTATAAAAGCTACACTTACTAAAAAGATACGATAGAAGAAGATATAAAATATAATTTTTGTATTTCGTAATTAAGGATAATCAAGCAAATGTAAACAAATCAACTAAGCCCTTGTTAGACTGCTAATAGTTTTGTTAGTATTCTATCACTCTCTTTTCTATAACTTTATTTGACTTTTGTAAATAATCAGTGTTATTAAGTTGTGATCAGTTCGTTCAAAATACATAAAGACTCTAAATTCGGTGTTTATAATTTAATATTTTTTTATCAGACATCTCACACACACATGCTTTAAGAACACGATTAATGCCTAATAATAGCAATAACCTTATAAATTGAGCAAGGTGACTTAAAACTATACCGTTTGTTTATTTGAGGTTCAAAAATTTATTGGAACTCAGTAATCACATATTTGTCTAAATGAATTAAACTTTAAATATTTTCACTTTTTTCGAACCTTTTTTATTTAAGATATATATTAACAAAAATATACGTATAAATTTTTGTTAATATTTTGTTAATAATTAATTATAATTATATTATATTATATTAATTAATAATAATTTTTTTTAATAATTAATATCCAACAATCTATGTTGGATCAAAAGTAAATGTATTAGCTTTTGCGGATGACGTTGCTCTTCTTGTTGAAAGTAGAACAGATCTGGAAAATTTAGCAAAAGTGCTCATTCAAGAAACCAGAAAGGTGGAATTAGAAATAAACCAGGATAAGACAAAATATATGCATATAACCAGAAGACAGGGAATGAATAGAATACAAAATATTAAAGTGGACAAGTGGGAATTTGAAAAAGTCGAAGAGTTTAAATACCTTGGCATAAAGCTAGCACAAAACATAAAAGAGGAAAACGAAATTCAAAATAGACTAGTCTTAGCCTCTAGGACCTACTGGGCAGTAGAGAAATTACTTAAATCCAAAATATTGTCTAGGAAAACTAAGATCAAAATCTACCATACACTAGTCCTCCCTGTGTTACTATATGGAGCTGAAACATGGACACTGACAAAGGAATATGAGAAGAAGCTTATTGTATTTGAAAATAGAGTATTAAGAAAAGTGTTTGGTCCAGTATGCGAAGGAGATGTTGGAGAATAAGAAAGAACAGAGAATTAAGAGAATTATACACTCACCCAGATATAGTAGCATTAGTGAAAAGTAGAAGACTAAGGTGGGCTGGACATGTGTGGAGGCGAGAAAATACCTCCATTATTAATTATATTGAACGATCGAACCCAGACGGCAGAAGACCCCTTGGCAGGCCAAGACTTAGATGGAGAGATCAGGTCCTCAAAGATATTTACAAATTGGGGACTACACCTGAGGCAGCAAAGAACAGAGCAGAATGGAGAGGCATTGTTGGCGAGGCCAAAAACCAACTGGGGTTTCAATGGCCAAGGAGGTAAGGTAAGGTATACGTATAAATTTAACCCTAGACAGTAGAAAATAGGGACATTACTTTTTCCAGTACAAATTAAATTTATGTATACAAAAATTAAATGAGCTAAAGTTTATTAAACGCATATTTAAGATAAACTGAATTCGTTGGATTTAAAAAGTGTGAAATGTCTGTCTACAATAACAGAGTCACAGGATATTAAAATATTTTAACGATCGTAAATCGTTAAAATATTTGGTGTTTTATTTATTTAAAATTATTTTACTATTATATTTATTTAAAATTATTATTATTTATTTATTAGTATTATTATTTAAAATATTTGAAATATTATTTAATATTTAAATAATAATTAGTATTATTATTTAAAATATTTGGTATCGATAAATTAAATTGTTATTTACATTTTAGCACGTATTTTAAAACTTGTCTATTTTAAATAATGCTTCTAAAATATTTTATACACCAAATTGTCTTTATTTTTTATCAGGATAGCTTTGTCTTTTGATGCAAGGTGATTGGTTCGGTCAATTTAAAATGTATAAAAATTACTGCCTTAGTTTATTTCTTCCTAAGGCCTTTTTGTTACTTTTATGTGGAGTTTACTTCTGGATGGACCAGGTTACAATGCCATAAACTGCCTCTTACTTTTATGTTGAGTTTACTTCTGGATGGACCAGGTTACAATGCCATAAACTGCCTCTTACTTGTATGTGGAGTTTACTTCTGGATGGACCAGATTACAATGCCATAAACTGCCTCTTACTTTTATGTGGAGTTTACTTCTGGATGGACCAGGTTACAATGCCATAAACTGCCTCTTACTTGTATGTGGAGTTTACTTCTGGATGGACCAGGTTACAATGCCATAAACTGCCTCTTACTTTTATGTGGAGTTTACTTCTGGATGGACCAGGTTACAATGCCATAAACTGCCTCTTACTTTTATGTGGAGTTTACTTCTGGATGGACCAGGTTACAATGCCATAAACTGCCTCTCACTATTTTTAATAGGGTTAGTATCCAATAATATTAGTGTGGTAATATTTATAAAACTTTCAATACATTAACTTCGCAAAATGACAAAAAGTTACTGAAATTAAGTTAAATCACAGCTTAGTGGAAAACGTATACAGATTGTAGAAAGTTTAGTTGCTATCTTGAAACGTGTAAACTCCATAACAACTTTAACAATCTATGTTAAAACTAGTTTTAAAACGAAAACATTTTACTTAGTAAATGCAGATTGCATCTCACTTAGCAAAATTAAATACTGAAACGGAAATAGATGTAGTAGTTTGCATATTGAACTTTCTCGAACTAAATTAAAAATTAATTGATTTTTATTTATACTAATTTAGGAACATGATTTGCCTTATTATTAACAAAATGGCGGATATCTGGTTCACGAAGCTTTTTTGGGTTGATAAAATCTCTTTATTTTGATAAACCAATTTCCCTAATGTTTGCACTTTAATTCTGGGACTACCTGTATCTATCTATATCTGTACAGTGGTATTGACCTAACCGCCCACCCATACACGTACAGGTGTATTGACCCATCCGCCCACCCATACACGTACAGTGGTATTAACCTACCCGCCCGGATACACGTACAGAGGTATTGACCCACCCGCTCACCCATACACGTACAGAGGTATTGACCTACCCGCCCGCCCATACACGTACAGTGGTATTAACCTACCCACCCACCCATACACGTACAGTGGTATTGACCTATCCGCCCACCCATACAAGTACAGAGGTATTGACCTATCCGCCCGCACATACAGGTACAGAGGTATTGACCTACCCGCCCACCCATACACGTACAGTGGTATTGACCTACCCGCCCGCCCATACACGTACAGTGGTATTGACCTACCCGCCCACCCATACACGTAAAGTGGTATTGACCTATCCGCCCACCCATACAAGTACAGAGGTATTGACCTACCCACCCGCACATACAGGTACAGAGGTATTGACCTACCCGCCCACCCATACACGTACAGTGGTATTGACCTACCCGCCCGCCCATACACTTACAGTGGTATTGACCTACCCGCCAACCCATACACGTACAGTGGTATTAACCTACCCGCCCACCCATACACGTACAGTGGTATTAACCTACCCGCCCACCCATACACGTACAGTGGTATTGACCCACCCATACACGTACAGTGGTATTAACCTACCCGCCCACCCATACACGTACAGTGGTATTAACCTACCCGCCCGCCCATACACTTACAGTGGTATTAACCTACCCACCCACCCATAAACGTACAGTGGTATTGACCTACCCGCCCACCCATACACGTACAGTGGTATTGACCTACCCGCCAACCCATACACGTACAGTGGTAATAACCTACCCGCCCACCCATACACGTACGGTGGTATTGACCTACCCGCCCACCCATACACGTACAGTGGTATTGACCCACCCATACACGTACAGTGGTATTAACCTACCCGCCCACCCATACACGTACGGTGGTATTGACCTACCCGCCCACCCATACACGTACGGTGGTATTGACCTACCCACCCACCCATACACGTACAGTGGTATTGACCCACCCATACACGTACAGTGGTATTAACCTACCCGCCCACCCATACACGTACGGTGGTATTGACCTACCCGCCCACCCATACACGTACGGTGGTATTGACCTACCCGCCCACCCATACACGTACAGTGGTATTGACCCACCCATACACGTATAGAGGTATTGACCTACCCGCCCACCCATACACGTACAGTGGTATTTATAATATGACTTGCATTCCAAATTATTATATTTATAGTTTTACAATTTTAACTTATTTTAAAAATATGACGTTTTGTTTACTGTGAAAATCTGTTCTATATTACTGGATAGCCAACGCTATTTTATCCATCAAAATTGAATTCGTTTATTTCTAACTCATCTATTTCTGTTTCCGTAATTTTATCTCTCGTAATTCGTAATATATTGAAAGAGAGCTCATTTTGTTAAACTTAAAACCTCAACATTTGTATTAAAATTATATTTATTTGAAGTATATAAATTAAATGATTGACACATAACTTATGCTTAGTGTTAGGTATGCATTTAGTTGTGAAATGGAGTAATAACACAAGGCTCCGTGGTTTTTAACTATTTTTATTGATTACATTTTCTAAATTCTACTCAGTACCATTTCGTAACCAAACAACAGAAGACAAGCCTGCTTCTGTATAAAATTACTTCTTAAGTTTTATTGGTTGGTGAACAATTCTTTCATTAATTATTATTATTATTAATTGAGAATCCAATGAAACAGGATTCTACTGCATCCTAAACACAAATGTAGGTCAAAAGCTTCAAATTAAAATAGCGTTTTTAGTTTGTTCTATATATGATATTATTGTTCAGCACCTACTTATGAGCTGCTAAAAGGTCATATTGGTAGGAACCATGAGTAAAGATTTTTCCCTCAAGTGCGTGTTACATCATTCGTATCCTATTGAAAGTCATATTATTAAATGAAGAGATCAAAAATTACTTGATACAAATCAGGCTAAGACCTCAAGACAAAAAGCTTTGTTTCCGTGGGGTTTGTGGCTAAGTTAGGTTACTCAATAGATACAAATGTTATATCATGCTGCTCAAGACACACTCCCTGAATTATATAGGTTTTGTGGTTTAAAAACATATTCTCAAGAGATGCGCCTTTGATACCATAGTACTTAAGACACACAACAGCTGCCATGGGACTTGTGGCTTGTATGTATATACTCAAAGAACGCACCTTTGATGCCATGGTACTCAGCCACACACATTGTATACCTTAGATTTATGGCATCTTGCAAGGGTTTGTTCCTCCCTATCTTGTAACTGATATTCAATGCAGTTAAAAAATTTAACGAGTAAAACACCTTTTAGTGTGGATTGATAATGAGTAAATACACTCTAAGTTTTAAATTGATAAATTTCGAGTCCCCAAATATTTAAAAAATCTACGTTTTTTGAACTATTTTGAAATACAATTTTTTAACTATGAAACTGAAATTACCTATAATAAATTTCAGTTCTGTACGATTAAAAAGAATAACACAATAACATATAACTAGGCTGTTATAGACATAAAATTACGTTCTGCCGAATTCTAGTAAAAAGTATACGGAAATTAACTGGCCATATGTCCCATACAGTACTAGTTATACAAAATTCGTAAATAACTAATTTCTACTCTGCATATTCCATTTTATTCACAATCCTGTTTATCCAGATGTAAATTTATTCAAACGTTTCAGGTATTGCCTATTCATAATATTTACATTTAGAATGTATCGAGTTTCTCTCAAATGTGGGTGTCTTTTTTTAACCAATAATACTAGATTTTGTCATTAATTTAAAAATGAAAAGAAACCATGAAAAGAAAAAAAAAAATCAATCCATTTTGAAACGAAGCATACTTTTAGAAAAATTGTTTTCAAACATACCTAGCAAAAATGCTTTATTTAAACAAATCAATATTTCAGCCGTATTAATTAAGCTAACATAATATAAATATTTTACATGATAATTAGTCGCATGAATATTTCGTACTAAATATATAATATGATTACAATTACTATAATTGTAATAGTAGTCTCAGTCCTTCCGAGTCATATATATCATGTTTTGTACAGGTTGAATTTTATTTTAAATTAATAGTGTTTTTCTGGTACGATATACAGGGTGTTCAAAAATTCTGGAAACCCCTTAATATTTTACTATATAATATTAATAAACACAGAACAATGAAACTCTAGGATACGTCCTCACTGTGGTTACTGACTTTGTGGCCATCTTAACTGTCCTTTTTCACTTTGGGGGGACGTCCTGTGGATGAAGTCTAAAACATCTTAAATGTAAGCATAGTCGAGTTATACCTCATTTTAAAGGTCATTGTTAGAGGAATACATTATCACAACCCCGACTGGAAAAGGACTACTCGTTTGGAAATAGTAGGCTCTCAAAGTTCCAATGAAGCCAAACTTTTAGAGGCTCTTATTTCCAAACAAATAGTCTTTTTTCAGTCGGGGTTGCGGCAACGTGTTCCTCTTACAATGACTTTTAAAATAAAGTATAACTCGACCTATGCTTACATTTAAGATTTTTCAGATTTCCTCCACAGGATGTCCCCCCAAAGCGAAAAAGGACAGTTAAAACGACCAAAAAGTCAGTAACTACAGTAAAGACGTAATCCTAGAGTTTCATTGTTCTCCGTTGATTAATAAAATAAATATTAAGGGGTTTCCAGACTTTTTGAACACCCGGTATTTATGATTAGTTAATGTAATCTTATTTCAGTCTGATTTGAATATTAATTTAATTGTGTTTTAATATTTTTTCGTTGATATCGTGACCTTGACAGCGCCTAATTGGTTATATTAATTTAATCCTGTTAACGTTTTTATATTTAGTAGAAGTTCATTTTGTTGTACGCAATTCTAGGATCTAGGTTAAAATGTAGATAATTATTAAAGTAGATAAGCTTATTAGTTTAAGAACGTAGTCTTATAACATGTTTGTGTAGATGTAATTTAGTTTTTAGCACTTGAAAAAGGAATGGGTTTTACTAAATCGAAACGTCGTGATTGGTAATTTTCACGCAATGATGGCAAATGCCCAACTACCTAACGTATTTAATCCATGTTTAGTATTACAGAATGCAATAAGCACATAATAAACAAACGTGCGAAGGACCCGTCTTACTTTGATAGTAAGTGATAATCAGACAGTTAAACAATTACAGGCAGTTGCCTGTTTAAAAACATTAGTGATTAACCCTAATTTATCATTGTAACATACTGCACGAGTATAAATATGTATATATACCTGCTCTTAAAAGATAAAAGACAGAGTTCGGTTTACCTTGCAAAAACTCATAGAGCATCCTTTTCCTTCCCTTCTATCGAATATCTTTTTGAAGGAACGTGTCACATTGCAATATGATTTACTCTTTTCAATAAAGTATTTGGGTAAGAGCAATGTTTTACAAGGCTTATACGACGAAACAGAGGGTTTATGTTTTTGGAGTGTGTGTTGTTTCACGAAATACCCATCGTTCTTTACTGGCCAACAAACTGTTTCATCTATAACTTTAATTAAAAAATGAGAACGTGTTAAATATTGTAATATGCTATGGATTTATAAGAGATATAGTATTAAGTTATATTATGTTTTATCTAATGCTATTAGCTTTTTATTTTTTATATTTATTCATAAGACGCCTATCGTCAAGATATGGGCGAATATGGATTTCGAATGAGTGTGATGAGTGTAGATGAGTGAATGTAGTCATTGTTACAAACTAAGGCCGACTATTCCTTAGAAAGTGTAATTAATTAATAGCCCAATGACAAATGAACAGCCGGTGGTTATCAGCTGATCCTTCTCAAAATGTTTTATGACTCTGATTGGGATCGAACTGAGAACCTTTAGCACATGAAGCTGGGATTGAACCAACTACGCAACCGACCAATATATATAGCTTCTGAAATAGCCCACTTTATGTATCCTATTTTATTTATATATACTAGCAAGTAGCCTCCTGTAGTCTTAACGAAATCGATGACAGTATTGATGAAGTATAAAATCATCTACTTCTAAACTGTATGTTATTACAATTGTACAACGAGAAATATTTAGTGAAAAGTAATTCAAATACATGTAAGACATAATTATGAACATACGTCATGTGAAAATTAAATAAAAATGTTAGGTCGTAAGGCTGACATAATTTTATTCGCATATATCCTTTCAGAATGGGTTTTATTTACAGTGACAGTACAAATTAATCAGTAAAATTAAAAAGAGTGGAAAGTGTAAAACAAGTTAAAGAAAACATTACGATTATAAATTATTATATTCTATTAAGTTCCATTATATTGAATTATAATTTTATCTCCGGCAAACAGATGGACTATTAGATATAACCATACATCGAAGTGAGATGAATTAATTTAAAGTATCCATTATTATACACAAAAATGGCCCCAGTAGTGATAACAATATTTGGAACATGCTCTCTTGTAACCCAGGTATCCAAAGTGAATTAAATGTCGTAAATTACAAAAAGTACATCAGAAACGCCACTATGGTGTTTGTATGTTGAAAAGGCATATAACATGGGGGTAGTGTGGAAAGACCAATGGTGCACGTAAGTGCTCGTAGTAAGGCGCTTACTCACTCTTGTCCTAGTAGGCGAGTGGAATCACAGCCACTACCTCAACCCACCTTTGGTGGTTAAAACCCAGAATAATGAGCTTAATTTTGTAGTGAATAGCCAGCTAGCCATTGTTGCAGGAAGGCATATTAGTATACTTTAGGATTTGTTCAAGAGTATATTTAACAATGGTAAGTAAAATTACAAACATATTTTAGACAGTGACATTGTTTAAAGAAGAAGATCATGCCCTTTATTAGTCACAGTCCAGAAGAATTAATTGTATTTATTAATTTATGTATATAATATTAAATTCAAGTTTCATTCATAAATTGCTTGTAATCATATAAATATTGCACTTCATCTTATTTTACTTACTGAAACGAGATCCAAAATTTTCGATTTAGGCGTGTTAATAAATTTCATGTCGCAATCAAATTTAAAAGAAAAACAAGAGTAAGTTATAGATTTAATTTTTTTACAGTGAATATGCATGAAAAACTTAATGATGTTTGGGTATATCGACGTAACCTCCATGGTCCTCTAAGTAGATAGCAAATTTAGGTAGTTAATACGGGCAGTTTTTTTTAATTATTATTTTTTATGACGTAAGTGCAGTATAAAAAAAGGAAACAGAGGTCTCTTTTATATGGTTAGAGAGAACACCTCTAATGTAAATCTTTATACGATTAATAATTAATACGTTTACCGTTCAGGATTTGGAGGGGAATTATAGAAGTAGTAGACAAATGTTCTGCCCTTGCATTCCACACTGGAGGGGAATTATAGAAGTAGTAGACAAATGTTCTGCCCTTGCATTACACACTGGAGGGGAATTAGAGAAGTAGTAGACAAATGTTCTGTCCTTGCATTCCACACTGGAGGGGAATTAGAGAAGTAGTAGACAAATGTTTTGCCCTTGCATTCCACACTGGAGGGGAATTATAGAAGTAGTAGACAAATGTTCTGCCCTTGCATTCCACACTGGAGGGGAATTAGATAAGTAGTAGACAAATGTTCTGCCCTTGCATTCCACACAAAAACTGGAGAACTCAACCCCCAAGTGTCTTAAAATTGACACCCATTTAATGCACTATTTGATGCAATCACTGTTTCTTTCTTATCTGTGGTGTAAATCATTTTATCCTAAATATAAGATGTTATGACGTTTCAACACATTAACTTATTTTCTCAGTTAAGGTCGGTCATATGGTAACAACTGTCCATAAACACTAGTGGGAGGCACATCACTCTGCCATTTGTATTCTTTTTGTTATTGTAATTTTGCATCTAAATATGTTCATTTAATCAGATTATATAATACCCAAATGTTATTTCTGTAATAAACTACAGGTATTCAGATAGAATAAAATGAGAAGTGTCTTAATATTAATAACTACAGCGTGAGAAATAAAATTCAATATTGTTTGATAGCCCTAAATAAGTTTGTTTGCTTGGGTTTCTAATTTAAATGTAATTTTACACGACCCTATTATGGGTTATACATGAATCCATTGGTATAGGCGTGATTAAATTCAACTTACAGAGTATAAGTTACAATTATTGTAGGTGTGTTTGGTGATATTTTAAAAAGGTATAGATTTAAATCGATTTGTTTATTATTTTATTTATGTAATGCCTAAACTTATTTCACACAGCCACAGGTCAACATTGATCTTACACAACTATCAAAGTTAAACAACGCAACGTGTCAATACATAAAATATTTCTGTTATATTCTGCTTCAATAAATAAATTGTTTTGTAAATTCAATTTATCCTCATTTTAATTTCTTTTTCTTTTTTTAAATATTTGTCAAGTGTCTGATGATTACAGCATTTTACCATGGATAGTTAAAGTTTGAAATATCATATTTAATTCTATTTGTATACACTATAAAAAAAAAAAAAACACACAAACTTCAACGCACATTCATGGATTTTTCAAACTTTAAAAAACTTTTAGAAGTAACCAATATGGATTGAATCAATACTCTCCATTCGGGTACAATGATCTTAAGTAGTATATTTTGAATGCAGTGGGATAAGTTCCCTAACAATTCCTTTCGTCTACGAAGTGACACTTCTGACGGCGGACTTGTTATTTCTAAGACGGTTCAGTTCACATGACACACACAGGTCACGTCGTTGTACATGGTTCTGGCAACATGTTGTATCGACAACTCATGAAAGTGTTTTATAGGTTACGTGGAAAACAAGATAAGAAGGGGTTGAATATTCATTAAATATATTGTATCAGTTAAATAAAATAATTTTAGTGTAATTTAATTAAGTTTAGAATAATTTAATTTAGTGATAAATGGTTCTATAAATGAGGAAAGTTATGGCAGAAATAGAATATAGTGATATTGAATAATAGTTACAATTATTGTATATATAGTATAATAATTATAATTATTACAATAATACAAAAAGTACATGATATAATAATGTACAATAAATTAAAATATCCATATATTTTAAATGATTTACTCAATTGAACGATATTTCTTATGCATAACAAAATGAAATTTAAAAAAATACCCCAAATAAAAAATATGACACAGCCACTGCTATACAAAAGTAATAAACCCCCATTTTTCTCTCCAATCAAGAATGTTCTTGGGAATTAATTTAACTACCTTATATTAAGATGGAAAATGTCTGATTACACCTGCTCTCAAGAATACAATTTTAGAATTACAAAACCATCCAGATTAAACTTATAAAATATATTCAGAAACATAATTGATTAGAAAATAGAAATCTGATTAATATAAAACAATGAAACTCGCCTAACTATACATATGGCCTGGAAGAGCTTATTATGGGGAAAAAATCATTAAGTTGAAGTAATAAATAATTTATAAATAATAATAATAATACTACCTTATTATTAATACTTGATTCCAGTCGTACTTTTACATCTCATACCTATGTAAATGATACATAATATGCTTAATACAGTATTTATGTAATGTAATAGAACTTAAGAACCATACCCAATACCAACAAAGAATATAAAGTTTAAAAGTAATATATTAGAAAATAAATTAAAAATATGTATATGAAATATTCCAAATACGTGGAAAACCAAATAAAATTATATTCCAATAATATAAAATTTTTTTAATTCAGTGTTATAAAATAACCTAATGGTACACCTTACGATAGCACGTCTTAAAGGTGTACAATCGTAAGGTTAAATGTAACTATCGTTAAGGTGTAACGCTTGTACAACTGTCAAAGCTGTGCCGTAGTTATGTGAAGGTCATTTATATTTTTGCGCACGCTCATTGAAAATGATCCTCTTCCTGGTATCTTCAAACATTATCTGATTCGTCATAAATTTGAAACTTCATTACTGCCTTGCATCACCTCTGACTGTCCATTTTATAGAGGATCAAGGATGTTTCTTATAGTGATGTACATTTTTGGAGTGTTTTATTTTTCTCATCGAGCATTTGTGTTCTTGAGTAGGTTGTCAGACGTTGGAGCTCACACTATTTCCCATTACCTTGTCGGAAAACTGCTAATACGTTAGGAAATTCCTGTATGATAAAATGACGACCCAGCCCCCCATTCATAGATAAGTAAAACAAGTATTGGTTCTATAACACACCTGTTCAGTGCCACTGGTATTACATGGCCCACGTTAAATATGCGTTTACATTGAAGTAAAAGTCTCGGGGTTTGTATGAGATACAAATCACTTTGACAGATCACAGGAATTTACTTAATAAAAAAATGCGCATTCTACTTGTATAAGCTGATAAATCTCCTCATATGTTTTGTCTAGGCGTTTGCTTATACTTAAACTTGTATATCTTGGTTTTTGAGATTTTTAACAACTCTTTGTAATATTTTAAGTTATTTAATTATTATTTTTGTTGTTGTTTTTTATAATGTGTTTGTTTATTTGTTGAAATTAAGTTTGCACTTGGCATGGATTCGTTTTTAACCAAATATAGTACTTGAACATAAGTTAGGGTTATAAAAATATACCACATATGTCATATAGATATTTACGTATTTTTGGTAATTTTCACAATCCGATTACTGAAAATACGTAAAAAATTCCGTAGTCTAAGTTGAATATTATATTATTGTCTATTTTGTTTCCAATAACATTTTTTTACTCTCAGTCCTATAAATAATTACTGAAAAGAGTAAAAAGATTCTGGGAAATGTTCCGCTAGGCTAGCTAAAGAAAATGACACCTCCAACGTTGAAATTGGATCATGGGCTACACGACAGATCACCGGGAACTCTGATAGTCCTAATAGCATTCCCTTTTCCACTATAAACAATTTATTTTGTTATATTTCATCAAAGGAGCATGCTTATAAGTAAAAAAACTCCCCTCCATTAGACGTGTTAAATTTGTTAATTAAATAGTTTAATAGCATATCTATTACTTAAATATTATTACACAGTGAACTAACCTTATACATATGCTCAAGGACCAACATTTTAGATTCCTAGAAAAAATCAAGATGAGATTTAAAATATTTGAAGAAAAAAAAGACAAATCGGAAATAATGAAATCATATTGGAAAAAGCGAAAAGAGGCTAATGCTATAAAAGTATAATTGATTTATTACATGTCAAAGAATATTAGGCCTAATAAAAATGATGTAACCTTTCTGTAAACAAAAATAGTGACTTTAATTTTTATTATGGTTATGAAGTGTAAACAGATATTTCAATCGACTTTCTGACGTGTGTGAGAGTTTGATTTTTCATATAAATCCTGAAAACCTCATACATGTTTCTTATATGAATCCCGATACTTTTACCTCAATCTAAACGAGTTTCAACCTTTCATACTATGTTTACTTCATGACTATCTTACACAAGTGTTAAATTTAATCTTCAGGAGTTCTCCACCCCTCAAGTTACAAAATATGGTTCTTTTACGTTATAAATATGCCATTGTTAGAAGTCAATTCAGTTGGTTTTCAGAGGTAAATATATGAAATGATTATTTTGTTTCCTATTAACTTATGGAGAAGACTATAAGGCAATATTACGTCCGCCACCACAAGAACTCGCACTTGTGTAAGAGTCTACCCTTTCACAGCTGTCACACTCTGCATTTATTCCGTTGTACTTTATATTGTTAGGGTGTGTGCACCACTATTAGGCAATATTACGTCCGCCACCAGATGGACTCGTACTTGTGTAAGAGTCTACCATTGCACAGCTGTCACACTATGCATTTATTCGGTTGTACTTTATATTGTTAGGGCGTGTGCACCACTATTAGGCAATATTACGTCCGCCACCAGATGGATTCGCACTTGTAAAAGAGTCTACCATTGCACAGCTGTCAAACTCTGCATTTATTCCGTTGTACTTTATATTGTTAGGGTGTGTGCACCACTATTAGGCAATATTACGTCCGCCACCAGATGGACTCGCACTTGTGTAAGAGTCTACCATTTCACAGCTGTCACTCTCTGCATTTATTCCGTTGTACTTTATATTGTTAGGGTGTGTGCACCACTATTAGGCAATATTACGCCCGCCACCACATGGACTCGTACTTGTGTAGGAGTCTACCATTGCATTGCTGTCACATTCTGCATTTATTCCATTGTACTTTATATTGTTAGGGTGTGTCCACTACTATTAGGCAATATTACGCCCGCCACCACATGGACTCGTACATGTGTAGGAGTCTACCATTGCACAGCTGTCACACTCTGCATTTATTCCGTTGTACTTTATATTGTTAGGGTGTGTGCACCACTATTAGGCAATATTACGTCCGCCACCACAAGGACTCGCACTTGTGTAAGAGTCTACCATTGCACAGCTGTCATACTCTGCATTTATTCCGTTGTAATTTATATTGTTAGGGTGTGTGCACCACTATTAGGCAATATTACGTCCACCACCACAAGGACTCGCTCTTGTGTAGAAGTCTACTATTGCACCGCTGTCACACTCTGCATTTATTCCGTTCAACTTTATATTGTTAGGGTGTGTGCACCACTATTAGGCAATATTACGTCCGCCACCACAAGGACTCGCATTTGTGTAGAAGTCTACTATTGCACCGCTGTCACACTCTGCATTTATTCCGTTGCACTTTATATTGTTAGGGTGTGTGCACCTATATTAGGTAATATTACGCCCGCCACCACTTGGACTCGCACTTGTGCTGGTGTCTACCACTGTACCGCTGTCAAACTCTGCATTTATTCCGTTGTACTTCATATTGTTAAGGTGTATGCACCAATATTAGGCAATATTATGTCCGCCACCACAAGGACTCGCACTTGAGTAGGAGTCCACCATTGCACCCATTTATTCCGCTGTTCTTTATATTGTTTGGGTGTGTACCACTATAAGGCAATATTACGTCCACCACCACAAGGACTCGCACTTGAGTAGGAGTCCACCATTGCACCCATTTATTCCGCTGTTCTTTATATTGTTTGGGTGTTTACCACTATAAGGCAATATTACGTCCACCACCACAAGGACTCGCACTTGAGTAGGAGTCCACCATTGCACCCATTTATTCTGCTGTTCTTTATATTGTTTGGGTGTGTACCACTATAAGGCAATATTATGTCCACCACCACAAGGACTCGCACTTGAGTAGGAGTCCACCATTGCACCCATTTATTCTGCTGTTCTTTATATTGTTTGGGTGTGTACCACTATAAGGCAATATTATGTCCACCACCACAAGGACTCGCACTTGAGTAGGAGTCCACCATTGCACCCATTTATTCCGCTGTTCTTTATATTGTTTGGGTGTGTACCACTATAAGGCAATATTACGTCCACCACCACATGGACTCGCACTTGAGTAGGAGTCCACCATTGCACCCATTTATTCTGCTGTTCTTTATATTGTTTGGGTGTGTACCACTATTAGGCAATATTACGTCCACCACCACATGGACTCGCACTTGAGTAGGAGTCCACCATTGCACCCATTTATTCTGCTGTTCTTTATATTGTTTGGGTGTGTACCACTATAAGGCAATATTATGTCCACCACCACAAGGACTCGCACTTGAGTAGGAGTCCACCATTGCACCCATTTATTCCGCTGTTCTTTATATTGTTTGGGTGTGTACCACTATAAGGCAATAT
Organism: Stictocephala bisonia; assembly: GCA_035578905.1. NCBI lineage: Eukaryota > Metazoa > Arthropoda > Insecta > Hemiptera > Membracidae > Stictocephala > Stictocephala bisonia. The sequence goes on along the minus strand of JAQJVL010001720.1, from coordinate 66,532 downwards.
TACGTCCACCACCACATGGACTCGCACTTGAGTAGGAGTCCACCATTGCACCCATTTATTCTGCTGTTCTTTATATTGTTTGGGTGTGTACCACTATTAGGCAATATTACGTCCGCCACCACATGGACTCGCAATTGTATAGAAGTCTACTATTGCACCCATTTATTCCGTTGTACTTTACATTATTAGGGTGTGTGCAACATAATTAAGCAATATTACGTCCGCCACCACAAGGACTCGCACTTGTCTCCTGTTGCACCGCTGTCACACTCTGCGTTTATTCAGTTGTACTTTATATTGCTAAGGTGTGTGCACCATTATTTGGCAATATTACATCCGCCACCACTTGGACTCGCACTTGTGTAGGAGTCTACCATTGCACTGCTGTCATATTCTGCATTTATTCCGTTGTACTTTATATTGTTAGGGTGTGTGCACTACTATTAGGCAATATTACGTCCGCCACCACAAGGACTCGCACTTGTGTAAGAGTCTAACATTGCACAGCTGTCACACTCTGCATTTATTCCGTTGTACTTTATATTGTTAGGGTGTGTGCACCACTATTAGGCAATATTACGTCCGCCACCACAAGGACTCGTAATTGTGTAAGAGTATACCATTGCACAGCTGTCACACTCTGCATTTATTCCACTGTACTTTATATTGTTAGGCTGTGTGCATCACTATTAGGCAATATTACGTCCACCACCACAAGGACTCGCACTTTCGTAGAAGTCTACTATTGCACCACTGTCACACTCTGCATTTATTCCGTTGCACTTTATATTGTTAGGCTGTGTGCATCACTATTAGGCAATATTACGTCCACCACCACAAGGACTCGCACTTTCGTAGAAGTCTACTATTGCACCACTGTCACACTCTGCATTTATTCCACTGTACTTTATATTGTTAGGCTGTGTGCATCACTATTAGGCAATATTACGTCCACCACCACAAGGACTCGCACTTTCGTAGAAGTCTACTATTGCACCACTGTCACACTCTGCATTTATTCCGTTGCACTTTATATTGTTAGGCTGTGTGCATCACTATTAGGCAATATTACGTCCACCACCACAAGGACTCGCACTTTCGTAGAAGTCTACTATTGCACCACTGTCACACTCTGCATTTATTCCGTTGTACTTTATATTGTTAGGCTGTGTGCATCACTATTAGGCAATATTACGTCCACCACCACAAGGACTCGCACTTTCGTAGAAGTCTACTATTGCACCACTGTCACACTGCATTTATTCCGTTGCACTTTATATTGTTAGGGTGTGTGCACCACTATTAGGCAATATTACGTCCACCACCACAAGGACTCACACTTTCGTAGAAGTCTACTATTGCACCACTGTCACACTCAGCATTTATTCCGTTGCACTTTATATTGTTAGGCTGTGTGCATCACTATTAGGCAATATTACGTCCACCACCACAAGGACTCACACTTGTGTAGAAGTCTACTATTGCACCACTGTCACACTCAGCATTTATTCCGTTGCACTTTATATTGTTAGGGTGTGTGCACCACTATTAGGCAATATTAGGTCCGCTACCACTTTGACTCGCACTTGAGTAGGAGTCCACCATTGCACCCATTTATTCCGATGTTCTTTATATTGTTTTGGGTGTGTACCACTATTAGGCAATATTACGTCCGCCACCACATGGACTCGCAATTGTATAGAAGTCTACTATTGCACCCATTTATTCCGTTGTACTTTACATTGTTAGGGTGTGTGCAACATTATTAGGCAATATTACGTCCGCCACCACAAGGACTCACACTTGTCTCCCGTTGCACCGCTGTCACACTCTGTGTTTATTCAGTTGTACTTTATATTGCTAAGGTGTGTACACCATTATTTGACAATATTACGTCCACCACCACAAGGACTCGCACTTGTCTCCCGTTGCACTGCTGTCACATTCTGCATTTATTCAGTTATACTTTATATCGCTAAGGTGTATGCACCATTATTTGGCAATATTACGTCCACCACCACATGGACTCGTACTTTGGTAGGAGTCTACCGTTGCACCGCTGTCACATTCTGCATTTATCCAGTTATACTTTATATTGCTAAGGTGTGTGCACCATTATTTGGCAATATAACGTCCACCACCAAAAGGACTTGCACTTGTCTCCCGTTGCACCGCTGTCACATTCTGCATTTATTCAGTTATACTTTATATTGCTAAGGTGTGTGCACCATTATTTGGCAATATTACGTCCACCACCACATGGACTCGTACTTGGGTAGGAGTCTACCGTTGCATCTCTGTCACATTCTGCATTTATTCCGCTGTACTTTATATTGTTAGGTTGTGTGCTCCACTATTAGGCAGTATTACGTCCGCCACCAGATGGACTCGCACTTGTGTCAGAGTCTACCATTGCACCGCCGTCACACTCTGCATTTATTCCGTTATACTTTATTTTGTTAGGGTGTGTGCACCACTATCAGGCAATATTACGTCCACCACCACATGGACTCGTACTTGTGTAAGAGTCTACCATTGCACCGTTCACACTCTCCATTTATTCTGTTGTACTTTATATTGCTAAGGTGTGTGCACCATTATTAGGCAATATTACGTCCGCCATACAAGGACTCGCACTTGTGTAAGAGTCTACCATTGCACCGTTCACACTCTCCATTTATTCTGTTGTACTTTATATTGCTAAGGTGTGTGCACCATTATTAGGCAATATTACGTCCGCCACCACAAGGACTCGCACTTGTGTAAGAGTCTACCATTGCACCGTTCACACTCTCCATTTATTCTGTTGTACTTTATATTGCTAAGGTGTGTGCACCATTATTAAGCAATATTACGTCCGCCACCACAAGGACTCGCACTTGTCTCCTGTTTCACCGCTATCACACTCTGCATTTATTCCGTTTTACTTTATATTGTTAGGGTGTGTGCTATTAGGATAATTTTATAAGGATCCTAACAAAGCCCATCAAGCTAAATTTAGTTGTACATTCCAGGATTTGAACCAGCAACACCCGCATTGAAGTCAGGCATGCTAATTGTTGGGCTAGCAAGGATTAGGTTAGTACACGTACAGTGGTATTAACCCACCCACCCATCTATACACGTACAGTGGTATTAACCCACCCACTCACATATACACGTACAGTGGTATTGACCCACGCGCCCATCCATAAATGTACAGTGGCATTGACCCAACCGTCCACCTATACACGCACGACGGTACTGACCTACCCGCCCACCCACACACGTACAGTGATATTGACCCACCCACCCATCCATACACGTACAGTATGGATCGGTAAGAAACTGTAAAAACTATTGTATATATTTCATATAGTTAAAAAAAAACACATATTTTTGGAAATAAGGTTGAGTGGAAGAGAGGACTTAATAGTCCTAACTCCGCCTATTAAAGACAATTTTCATTTCATTTCATTTCAACCCATCCGCACACCCATACACGTACTATCGTACTGACCCACCCGCCCTCTCATACACGTACTGTGGTATTGACCCACTCGCCCAACCACACACGTTCAGTGGTATTGACCCACCCGCCCACCCATAGACGTACAGTGGTATTGACCCACCCACCCACCCTTACACGTAAAATGGTGATGAGCAAATTTAGGATAAGCAAAATTATAATTATGAATTACCGTATATTTTTCGTAACCAAACCTGTAGATAACTTTGTGTGCTCGCCATTGTTCTGATATAAGTATAAAGGAAACTATCTTAAAATTTAACACGTTGTTCACAATCCTAGCCTTCGATATATTCTTGAAACAACATTTGAATGTCTAAAGATTAATTTTCTATTTCATATATTAATTTCCTATTTACTTATAATTGCCAATGATATATATGTACAAAAATCATTACTGCTAAAATGTACCAATTATAAAGCTCATTTTAATTTATTACTGATTATTTACTGAGAGAGCTGAATTAGAAACCAATATCACTTTTAATTAATAATTACAACAGGGCAAAATTACCCAAATATTATATTATTAGGTGTTGGTATCAAAAATGAAAATTTAAGGAATTGAATTACCTATAGTATTCAATAACATTCTTAAAAATATCATAGTCTGAAGCTATTGTTATTTCAAATATTAGAAAACATCTGTTTGTGAAAAACCTTAAAACGTTAGTTTACAAAATAAGAAGTTTTATTCACTGAGTATCACTGGGAAAATGAAATATTGTTTAGTACAAATTAGTAAATTAATCTGTATTAAGTTCTAGTGGCAACTCCTAATTGGAAGAATGTAAATAGTTTCAAATACAGGCAATTGCAACAACATTTCCAAACAACTTCAGAATAAATAAATGCCAAATAATATTGTTGTTGTTCCAGAAATATCTCAAACTAAGCTTTCAATCAACATTTTAAAATAAACTACTCGCTTATAATTTCCAACATTGGAGCTCATATTTTTTAAATTCTTACTCTAAGATTTTACACTGCGTGATTATTTATAACGTAGCCAATACGGTATTGTGCGGAACTGCGTTGTAAACTATATTTCTGACACATACACTTTTTTGGTCGTGTTCGGTTGGAGAATATATGAGAAACGCGTATAAAAATCGATAAATGTATCAATGTGTATTAATGTTAAACCATAAATTGTGATGACTATCATTGTATAATGCATATTGTAACATGATTCTTGCTTTATTACGCAGTTTGACCAATATTGTTATAAATTCAAACTATACAACCGATGCAAGATTGACGTAAATAAGTATTACTAATATTAAAATTACTGTCTTTATTTTATTTATCTGTTACATTTATACATTGCAACCCCTTCTTCTTCTTGTCCTTCACGTAACCTATAAAACACTTTCATGAGTTATTGATACAACACGTTGCCATAACCATGTACAACGACGTGACCTGAGTGTGTCATGTGAACTGAACCGTCTTGGAAATAACAAGTCCGACGCCAAGAAGTGTCACTTCGTAGACGAGAGGAATTCTTAGAGAACTCATCCCACTGCATTCAAAATTTTACATTCCATATTTACAATTGAATGAAGATGAAGAGCAGTAAATCAATTTATATCTACAAAAAAATAAAGAAAAGTCATGCAAAAGTCAAATAGCAAGCTAATTTAAAACAGCACAGGATAACAAAACCCATTTTTGGACAGTCACTTAAAATATATCCAGATGATTAAACTAGGCATCTTAAACCTAGTATAACGTAGGGTAATTTAAGCGTATACACAGAATATAGTAGGATAGTGTGTTCTTAATTAATTGGATACTTTTAACGCTTCTAATGCTAACACTTCTTAAACAAACTCCACTTGAGAACATTAATTTATTATATATGATATCAAGTAGCTCGATTATTGTTCGGAATTTTGAGTTGTTATCAAGACGGATTACAAATTTATAGAACACAAAATATGTTTAAAAAGGACACATTTTTTCATTTTTATAAATACTGAAGTTTGGTGGTAAACATGCTCTAATATGTCTTTAAATTAGGACCTATTGAGTTATTAGTATTTTTAATAAAAACTTACTTATTTATTTTTAAATGTACCCATTGTTATTTTATTTCGATTCAATGAAAGAAAATCTACGATTTTGAAACAAACTAATATCTATTTGACGTGACTATTTTTGTTTTATTGGATATTTCCAAAACCTCCAGTACTAAAAAATGTTCAATTGAGTAATATAGACGACAACAGGAGTATTTCTTCTGCTAAAACAAAGTGTATTTTTTATTGCTTGAAGCTTTGTAAATCTATATCAGTACACTAATGGATAAACGTACATACGTGATTAACCCACCCGCCCTCCCACAAACGCACAGTGATATTGACCCAACCACCATATTTTAGACTTACAGTGGTATTAGCCCACCCACCCTCCGATACAACCGTAGTAGTTTTGATTCACCCACCCTCTCATTCACGTAAGCTGTTATTAACCCACACCCTCCCATACACACACAGTGGTATTCAAACACTCACCATCCCATATAAGCATAATGGTAATGACCCACCCACCCTCTCATTTACGTAAGGTGGTTTTAACCCACACACCCTCTCAATACGCACAGTAGTATTGACCCACCCACTCTCCCATACAAGCACAGTAGCTTTGACCGACCCACCCTCCTATTAAGGTACGTTGGTATTAACCCACCAACCCTTCCACACATGCACAATGGTATTGACCCATCCGCCTACCCATACACCTAGAGCGGCATGGACCCATATAACCACCCATAATTCTTGGTGTCCAAAGCTTTCTATTCTGTGGATGAGTTCATGATGAGTCGCTGGAAAGATTAAACAGCAGGACAGGAAGGCAGTGTGATTGTCTCTGTATTAATGTTAGTAATATGTATGTGAATGTGGGGTGAATGACCATTTGTTGTTTAGTTTTAGAATGTTTATACATTTTTATTTATTATATTTATATTATGTTGACGATTGTATGATACGTTAAACATTGTTAATACGCAACACAAAGTTTATTTATTTATTTGCATACGGTGGCATTGGTCCTCCCACCCACCTACCTATACAGGTACAGTGGTAATGGTAATGTATATACAAACATTATGTGCGTATGTAACATAGATGGATCACATAGTTACAGGTAAATTGTGCATGAGAACCTTGCAGCGCCGTGGCAGGAGATACATTAAACATCACGTATTTATGAAGATCTACCTTGCATTTATAAAAACATCTCACACCACACGTAAACTGATAAAAGTATCAACTTAGAAAAAATAATTATTTTGTGTTGTTCTCTTACTATTAAGATTATCTGGAATAAAAAGGATAAAACTGAAAGAGGGGAAGTAATATGGCGGAAGTAAGCCGATTGCCAAACCAGAAATGCTACCTAGATCCCGGTATTAGTGCTCCCAATTTGAAACTGGTCGTCATAATAAACCCCTTATAAAGAGCGTATTTATGAATTACTTGATATTGTATTGCTGTTTTTTGTAGTTGTTGTAAATTTCATTAGTCTTATTGCTTTATTTCAATGAACTAAACATATTTACTATTTATCCTTGGAATAGGAATAGCATCACATTTTAACTGAGCATTATTCAAGTTATCGAACATGATATTATTTGTCAACAATAACAAATCAAAATTCTGACCTAACCATAATTGTAATAAAAAAATGTAGTCGTAGTGAAGTAACGGAAAAAGTCTCAATGTTTTTTTTCAATATTATTCCCCTTATTTGGTGTTGTTCATTTTACTATCACACTAGCAGTAGCTACGAATTGAAAATATTTAATGAAACAGCTGAAAACATGATGTTTATACCTACACAAGGGAATGTCTTGAGCACTAACAGTAGCTACGAATTGAAAATATTTAATGAAACAGCTGAAAACATGATGTTTATACCTACACAAGAGAATGTCTTGAGCACTAACAGTAGCTACGAATTGAAAATATTTAATGAAACAGCTGAAAACTTGATGTTTATACCTACACAAGAGAATGTCTTGAGCACTAGCAGAAGCTACGAATTGAAAATATTTAATGAAACAGCTGAAAACTTGATGTTTATACCTACACAAGAGAATGTCTTGAGCACTAGCAGAAGCTACGAATTGAAAATATTTAATGAAACAGCTGAAAACATTATGTTTATACCTACACAAGAGAATGTCTTGAGCACTAGCAGAAGCTACGAATTGAAAATATTTAATGAAACAGCTGAAAACTTGATGTTTATACCTACACAAGAGAATGTATTGAGCACTAGCAGTGGCTACGAATTTAAAATATTTATTGAAACAACTGAAAACATTATGTTTATACCTACACAAGAGAATGTCTTGAGCACTAGCAGTGGATATGAATTTAAAATATTTATTGAAAAAACTGAAAACATGATATTTATACCTACACAAGAGAATGTCTTGAGCACTAGCAGTGGCTACGAATTTAAAATATTTATTGAAACAACTGAAAACATTATGTTTATACCTACACAAGAGAATGTCTTGAGCACTAGCAGTGGCTACGAATAAAAAATATATAATGAAACCGCTGAAAAAATATTGTTTATACATACCCAAGAGAATGTCTTGAGCACTAGCAGTGGATACGAATTAAAAATATTTAATGAAACCACTAAGAACGTAATATTTATCCCTACACACGAAGCAGTCTTTTTAACTGTCGACAAAAGTGGCTTCGTTACGCGTCACCTAAAGGCATTTTACTCAAACTCCTTAGGGGTGGTAAACAAGTAGGAAACACATTTTACTTTCATGCTATAAGCTAAAAGTGACAATTAAATGGAGTGTGATGTTATTTGAAATAACCACACTTATTTACTATCAGAAAAAATATATTATCCCGGTAACTTAAATTTAGCCTTATGTATGAGTATTTCTTTTGAAGAATTCACTTAGAGTTAAAATGAGTAATAAGTGCAAACTCTTTAAAACGCCAGTTGGAAATTAGCTCCTTTGCCACTTATAGGAAATTACGCAAATCAAATGACTATTCCAACATCTAAAAAAACTTCCAAGCTCAATTTCTATCAAAAATAAAAGTTACCACAAAATGTGTTGGCTAAACAAATATGGAATCAGTATGTGTAGAAGAGTTTCTGATTATATATATTAAACACATTTATTTAACATTTGCAACAAGTTATTTGTTTGGCTTTGCTGATACTTTCGGTAATATAGCTAAACAACTGGTATTATATTTTTGTTAACATTAATTTTTATTCTTTTAAATTACAAATAGTTTTCAATTTACAGTTTTTTACTCTTACTCTGGATAAGATATACAGAATAAAGTGAAGGGCAAATTTTACTTGTTCGTATACCAAATAAACTATTTGTTTAAAAGTATTGTTATTTTCCCAGTATGCATATAAATATTATATAGTGTGTAGTACCTTAATAATTTTTATGAATATTTTAAATTTTATATCAAATAATGGGATTTTGTATTTAGGTACCATCCCATTCTCTCCGAAGTCTTTGTGATTGATTAGGTGAGGGGTAAGTTACGAACCCCTTGAAGCATTCTCAAGGGTGTACTTTACGTTCAACATCCACAAACTTACATAAAAAAGTGATTTAGTATTGCTAAATATTTTTAAATACTAGGTAACAGATGGTTGAGTAATGTGCAACCAAAATGATAATTTTAACTGCTGTATTTATTTAAGACTGCAAGTTTCAAGTTATAATTAATAAATTCTTTGTATTTTACAGTTGAAGGTTTTATATTTAAAGACAAAGTTGTTGCTTACATAATTAGCATTACGTAATATTGTCTGTAATTGCAAATATTAAAATTTATTTTTAAGGTTCGATTTTTTATTTTATTACGTAATTCAAATGTACTGAAAATTTACTAAATTTAAGTTACCGGTGTAAAAATGATACATATCAAGTTATACTTATCAAATACTACCACTTAGTTTAATCAGCTTCTTTGTACCACTGCACTGTTTGTTTGTAATAACACTGCAGCTATTTTATAAAAATAATTTAAACTGTTATTGGTAAAGTTATTGGGGCCTAGAAAGGTCAAACAAAAATCAATTAAAACACAAAATCCTAGTTTTGTGTTTTAATTGATAATTTTGACAATAAAGAATGATGGTTTTGATGATTTTGATTGTTTGAATGTGGTACGTTCATCTTTATTTGATTAGACACGCAAAATCCTTTAGTGTTCTCGAAAGTAACTCCAAAACTAAATTGCCAACATGAAGTATTTCAGCTTATTTCATATATGATTTCATCCGTAGCTACCATTTCAATATAAATTTGGATTTCCTTTCAGTAGTAATGTCACATTTAAAATAAAGTTAGTAATGGTATTTTTTCTTTAAAAAAATTAATAGTAAAATATAGCATTTTTAAATAATTTGGTAATGATAAAAAGTGTAGCAAAGTAAAACAGTTATTTATACATGCAACACTAGTTAATGTCTCATTCAGGTTTCTCATTACCACGATACAAATATAATTGGAACGTTTTATTTCTGGGCAGTATTTTTTTAAATGAGCTTTAGGACGAATTATATGTCTGTAACAAATATACTTCAAATTAAAATAGAACAAATTAGATTCGTGTTAAACTGTGATAATCATCTAATAATGAATCACAGTCAATTTAGCCATAAACTCCGAAATGAAACATTTAAGCTTTATTTTAATAACCAATTATGTATTTATTAGTTTTATAGAAACATTAATCATTATTTATCATTCATGATATATTCTCTCACATAATAATAATTTGTACTGTTTACTGAATTACAGCAAAACATTTATTTTATAGCTAAACCGTAAGCATATTATTATAAAAGGATTTAAAAAAATAAGCAAACAATACATTAAAAAAGAGGGAAGCATTTTAAAAAATGTATTCCAATTAACTCAATGAATGTATTTTCTGTAAAAGGAGAGAACCCGTGGTTCCAACATTTCAAATTGCATTGTCGGACACAGGCAATACTGAGTGTGTCATGTCTAGACCATTTAAGCCATTCACTTGAAAAATAGTTATTGATTCTCTACAGACACCCTCCATCGTAACAATAAACAAATATTCGCATTCTACTTGATTAGTAAGTTTTGACAGCATGTAATTAGAATAATTGTTCAAAATGGAATATATTTAAACTATTTAAGTGGTATATAACTAACTAGAATCTACAGTTTCCGGTGACAACCGCGTCAAGGTACTATCTACAATATTTACAACATGACCTGACGTTTCGCCCTTACTGTGATGTGGCATCCTCAGTGGTTTCTCTGAGACTGAAATCGGCAAGTGACCTTCCAGCTTTATAACAGGTGGTGGGGTGGGGACTGGTTAGCAGGTATGCTGGAGGGGATGGAGGCACGACCCACGTGACCTTCGGTCATTGGCCGAAAAATCAATATGGCTGACTCTTCCATTTATTTCAATTTACTTAAAATGGGTTCCCATGTCTTTGGCAGCCGTATACTATCATCCTTATTAAAATTATTTCTTCTTTTATATATTTCTATGGCTTCCCTTACGATTCTCGGGTAGTAATGTGGGATGTTGGCAAGGACTTTAGTTTTGTCAAATAAAATTCCATTATTACTTTTTGTGCTATGTTCAGCAACAGCAGACTTTTCCGTATCTTCATTCTTAGTATGTCTTATATGTTCCTTAATCCTTGTGGAAATTAACCTCTTGGTTTCCCCTATGTAGACTGACCCGCAACTACAAGGTATTTCATATACTCCAGGCATAGCTAGTGGAATTTTATCTTTGACTGGCCTCAGAAAATTCTTTAATCTATTCGGTGGCTTGTAAATGGTTTTTATATTTTCTTTACTTAATAGCCTGCCAATCTTTTCCGTTGTTCCCTTTATGTATTTCAGTCTCAGAGAAACCACTGAGGATGCCACATCACAGTATGGGCGAAACGTCTGGTCATGTTATAAATATTGTAGATAGTACCTTGACGCGGTTGTCACCGGAAACTGTAGATTCTAGTTATGACACCGGCCGCTTAAGCCTAAGTTCTGGTATATAACTAATTTATATTTAATAATAATAAACAATATTACGTCCAAATATATATATATATATATATATATATATATATATATATATATATATATATATATATATACAATTACCATAACTCTCAGAAGAAAGAATGATAGCTAGTCTGGGGAAAAGATTTTAGAGCTGGCTAAGCCGCTTGGAATAGGTACCCCATTTTAGTAGGCAACAGGGGGGGAACACAATAAACCTAATGTTGAAGTTCAACCAAGGAATGGCCTCAGAGCTTTCCTTCCCCTCAGGAATCCAAACTAATCTAACCCCACCACTGTGCCCGGATCGTCGGATGGGTTGAAGTGATGACGCTTATCTTCGCTGTCCTTACTACTTGACTTGTAGTATGACGGTATCTTTAAGTATTTCATGTAGTAGTTGCAGACTTCTCATCTTCTTTTTAACTATTATTATCAAGGTAAAACATTTATCTATATGTTTTATACATATACCAGAGAACACCCCTTCACGCTACACACGCCAACCCCGGCACTCGTTACCTTAGTCTCACTTCACTAGTGTCGGCGCAGAAATGACGTGCACTCGAGTTTGAAGGTTGTTTTTTAAGAAACTTAAGAGGCAAATGAAAACTCCAATCATAACATAGTTTTCCTTGTTTAATTACGCGTTATGAAAATTAATTAAAATATATTATTGTTTTAATAATTTCTATCTTAGTTGGAACAAAAAATGTTCTGCAACTACTAATTGTAACTTTATATAGTTTTCACTTTACATTTAATTTACACCATTATTACTAAAAAAGCCATTCATGTAGTGCATTTATAACTTATTACTTAATTTATATGAATGTTTTCTGTAAGTTTTATAAAAATTATAATTTTATATTTTCAAGAAAAAAAGTTCTTATCAATAACCTGAAACATTGTTTTCTTGGCTTCTAGAAATCGTAAAATTAATTATTTGGTCTTGTTGTAAGCCTTATTACAAATATAGTTCCGATACATTATTTCATATGTCAGTAAATACAGTGATTTTAAATTGATTTAAACCAATTTAAAATAACTTTAAATTGATAAATTTAAATTGATTTAAATCAATATAAAATCACTGCATTTACTTATCTTATTCGTTGTGTTCTAGAAGTCATATAATATTATATTCATAGACATGAAATATCATTGGATTTTGCAAAAGATTTGTTGATTTTGTAATAGCACCCCAAACAATTATTTGGATTTTCTAGGAGTAATTTTTACTAAATATGTCTCCACGAATTAAACATTATAAATACACTTTACTTTTGTAGAAAACAGCCATGTGCAAGATACATTTAAAATGTCTGGTTTCTAAACGCGTAGGGATTTGATAAGACTGAAGATGTCAATGACAGACGCCTACACAGTTGTCAGACGCAGTGACTGACCTTAATAGAAACTTTATGTGAAATACTAAGATACAAGATGTCTTGCCATCATTTTTTTACTGTAGTCTGCAAAAGTCCCGAATTCTGTTCGCTTTATATATAAAGAATAACTTGTTAGTTTAAAGTACGATTATGTACGGTACTTATTTGGCTTCGTTATATTGCTACACGTATACATAGTTTAATATATTGGATATTAAATAAATGTATTGTTAATTTTTAGATAACAACTGGAACATTTTTATTAAATGTAATTTAGATACATGGATATGCATTCAAAATATAAATATAATACATTTCCAAACCAGACCAACATTTTCACAACTCAGTACTTTAATTCCGTTAGTCCTGTAACTTTTTTAAATATACTTTAAGTCATCCGTTTCTCTTCAAAGTTTATGAGAGGAATAATTAACTTATTTAAAGTAAGATTATTTATTAATAAATACATTATTTAATTGATTTGTCAAAAAGTAGTTTACTATTAATAATTTTTGTGGTGGATATAATGTATTAAAACCAATGGTTTGGATATAATATTACGTAGTTTTCTTTTTGAAAATAATCTATTTTAAAAATATATAATTTTAGCTTTACTAATCAAAATTCCTCACTTATTGAGTATATATTTTAATAGTATATAACTAATGTTAATTATTCCGAACCAAAATACTTGATTAATCGTGAGAAAAGTATAAAATTTTGGTTCGGAATAATTAACATTAGTTATATACTATTAAAATATATACTCAATAAGTGAGGAATGTTGATTAATTCTTTTTAGTTAATTACGAGTTACGGACGGTGAGATAACGTTTTTTTTTCAATTCGTAGGATAGTTTCTAGTATTGTTAAACTAAAAACAACTTGAAATTATATTTCTACCTGGAGGCTGCCATATCAAAGGGAATTCTAGAGATAAATTGATTTATCAAACACCTTTGGTTACTGAAGTATCTCGGCAAAGGATTTGGAATTTCAATGAATCCAAGAGAAGATTTTAAGTCATATTTCTTTCTGTTATTTCTTTATCATTGATTTTCCTCAGAATATATTTAATATGTGAAATTTATATGTACTAAGTTATTATCTCCCTTAATATTCATTGTTGTGATATTGTTTGAAAATATTGAGCTGCGCCGGTGCTAATTCGGCAGTATAATATGAATTTAATGAAATAATTACTGATTGAAGATAATTTTGCATACGTACACATTTATTCTTTATAATTTGATTAGTTACACATTTAAATTCCAAATGTCAAAGGTTTCACATTTTAAGAACGATTTAGAAGAATTACAATATAAGTTTTTTTCTTAAATAGTCACTTTTTCTGAGCGTATTTAAGGTTAGGAGGTCACAAAAAGCGTATCTTACAAAATTTTAGAATATTTTGTCATTTTTAATTTACATTTTTAACGTTTGTAAGGCATCACTTTTGAAATAAAATAAAAAAGCCGTAATGCTGTAACTTATTTTTGTCCACCTTTCAAAAATAAGTGGGGGTTTAGAGTTTTAATATATTTTTACCTCCTAACTACTCAAAATAAAATTATGACGTCAAAATTTCAGTTTTTGATTACTTTTTATATAATCATTCAATGACTAGACTGTTTCAAAGAAACTTTTAAGCAACATTTATTTTTTTATCGAGTACAGTAAAAACAAACATAAAAAATAATTGACAGAAGTAGAATGATAAAGTAATAACTCACTTAGAATTACCCTTTTTTTACTAAATATTACCTCTGAATACGTGGATATTTGGACTCTTCAACTATACTCATTTTAAACACTATCCTAATTTCTTTAAGATGTTTGAAGGATAACAGAAGATCTAACAGTTTTAATTGTCCTCCACTGATAAATAAATAATATTATTAGATTATTTATTGCAATCTAAATAAATGAAATATGAGAAAAAGATTACACTTATATAGAAAATTCAAATTTAATTTATACTGTCAATGTCATAAACGCAATGAAAAAAAAAATATATGTACGTTTAAGTTTAAGCATTTAACACAAAAACCAGTGTTTTTGTTCCAGATAATATGAGAGGGAAAATTAGCTCCACGAAGGGAGATGTCAGTTTCAATTTCGTGTAGGAAGGGATTATGGGATGAACTTACGCCATGCGGATTATTGAATGAAATGCCAGGGTTTGGTAGCTATTACTGCGTAGCGACCTAACACTGGCATATTTATGGTATACACATTTTCTACATCAATTTTAGTTTTTACTCAGTTGTTAAATAAATAAATAATAGATTGTTTTGTAAATAACAGAAGTGGAACAGTGACATTTGTCAATTGAAATGTGTAGACTGATAATTAGTCCAACTAAAATGTAATATTTAGAAACATATTTAGTCAGTTTTTAACTAATAAAGGGGAAATAAGATACACTGTCTCGAGGACTAACCATTCTATTTTTAGAGTATCTAACAATTTCATAAACAACTCTCGTTGACTCTTAAGTACATTCCGCAGACTGTGATAATCTTGTCATAGATTTAAGAAATCATATGGTATTCCATTATCTACAATTTTGTACAGTTCATAATTTTGCTATTTTTCTGACCACCCTCTGACCAGTGACCCTTGTTAATGAGAATGTAGCTCGATGTAGCCGCTTAACGGAAGACACCGGGCGTGCTACAAAGTTACCACACACAGGCAGACATGAACCCGGCAATACTTATTAGAAAAAAAAAAAAAAACTTTTGTAAAAAGGGTCACTTAATTCCAAACACGAACTCGACAATTTCTCTCTGCAGGTAACGGTGAGGGGGGTAGTTGACTACACAGAGCACAGAGAGACTAACAATTTAAGTTGTATAGATATATCTCTTTACAACTAACATTACGGCAATTGAAGCCAGTTCCGTTATTTACCCACCCACCTACCCATACACATGCAGTGGTATTTGGTTCAAAGTTAATATGCAATAGTAATAGTTATTTTCTGTACTAAACGGTTTTATTAAAAAAAAAAAAAATACTTAATTGTTTTAGCACAGTTATATGTTGTTTGTAGTACAGTTAAATAACATATAATAAATAAAACTATAGTAAAAACTAAATGATAAGTAAAACCAGTAAATAATTACTGTGTTTTGGTAATCTGTTACGTAAGCAAGTATAAACTTACAGTATTTGAATGTAAACTTTCTATTTACACTGTATTTGATTTATTTTATATTAGAAATTTCAAATTTAGTTTCATAATATGATTTTGGAGTACAGAATGGTAATTTATGTTTTAGTCAAAGTTTTAAATCTTAAAAATTTAGATGTGTATTTTAAAATATTATATTTATAACCTATATGAATGTCTCTGTTTTTGGTAATAAAAACTACTTTGGATATTTTATGACGATAGTTTACCAATTAATGTATTAATAACAGTATATTTAGTGGAAAACTAATACATTTAATAGTTAAAAACAACAACAGTATTACATTAAACTGGGAAGTAGAAAATATAATCTGCTTGTTCCTTTGATTAAAGAAGTGAAGTGAGAAACAGTTTCATTTCACTGCAAAGCAGGATGGCTGAGTTTTTATTTTATATTATAAGATATAATGGCCCTTCTATAAATTTCGTTCTTTTGTTTCTTACCAAATGAAAATTATTTTTGTCAGTAAATTAGCAAGTTAATAGATTTGTCACCAAGCTAACCAAAAATTAATATTCTCCAATAATATACCTGATTAAAACAAAAAAATACACTATAGTAACTTTTACGTTATTAATGTTTTATTAATGTTGAAAAGAATATGTTTCCAGTAATGCAAAACAACTGTAATCCAGCCGATCTAGCTGGATAATAGTTGCTTTTTACTACTATTACTATCAATTTTAATAATGAATAACATCTTGACTTGTATATAAATTATTATATTATATATAGGCCTATAATTAGTTTTGTTGATATACCAAGTTAACTGATCTTTTTCCAGATTATTTGAAGATTGAATCACAAATGCATTTACATTTGAATTTACCTGTCAATTTACTTTCACCCAAGCAAAAGAAACAAGTTTGGAAAGCAATAGAACCCTGTGGGGATTTTATGAACTATAAGGAGAGAGAAAATAAATCTCTTTACCAAAATACTCGCCTTTAGATACTGAAACTATGCATCGATTTAAATATGTTTTTCTAAAATGTTTATAAGCATGAACTAGGAGTGTTATTATTTACTATAGCTTAAAAATTAAAAGGTGTTGTAAGTGTACTCACAAACGCAAGTATAAACGACTAATAAGATTATTAAGTGAGCCAAAATACGGCATATTCAAAAAAATAAGTGTGTAAGGAATTTAAAAAAAAAAAATACAAATCGGATTACACATTTGAATTAAAAACTGTATCGTTAAATGTTAGTGGTAAGGTGTATAGTGAATATTTGTAGCATGGGTTGCCTTGTTTAATTTAAAATATTTATCGTGTGTCTATGGTTACAAAGTTAAACGTTTTTTTCTTCTACATGCATTATTAATAATACAATTTACTATGTATTTGGTACAGATTTATTCTAAACTTAAATTACAATATTTATGATACACCAAGTACAGATTGACAACTTGTAAATTACCTTAGACTGTATTTATGGTTTGAAGCTAACATTTTGAATATATATATATATATATATATATATATATATATATATATATATATATATATATATATATATATATTCTTTATTATTACATTAAGATATTTATGCAATAAATCTGAGTGTCCTAAAAAGCTACAGAAACGGGCACGTGCTATTTCACTGGCTTCGCCTTCAATTCTAGCGTAGGCAATTCAAATGCTGTTCCCGTTTTGCATCTAGCGCCTTGAAAAGTACTGTAATTATTGAAGTTTCACAGCTTGACCCATCCGCCCGCCCATACACATACAGTGGCATTTACCCACCCGCCCACCTATACACATACAGTGGCATTGATGGGGGGATGATGTAACCCACTGAAAAAATTGAATAAATCGTAAGATGTGTAATTATTAATATACTGTAATATAACCTCCAAATCAACGAAACCAGCCTCAATCATGTACAATCCAAAAAGTATATAGCCTTGTATATACAGGGTGTTCAGTAAAACTGTTTCAATAATAATTTGGGATGTTATTGTACACATAAAAATGAGCAAAGAACTTCATATGAAGGTATGTCCTAAAACCTTTAGTTTTCCGTCTATCTGTCTTTATGTTTTTTTTACATAAAAACTCATAAATTTGGATCCAGTGAAGCTACAATTGTGAAGCGTCAAGATTGTACTACCATATAGTAGATCTATTTTTAGTGAAAATAAAAAAAAAATATTTACCCATTTCAAAAAATGGTGGACGTTTAATTTTTTATAACTGAAATATCTAAAAACTGACTAATTTTAGAAACGAAATGCCAGAATAATTTTTTTTAGGAAATCTTACCATAGTATTCACAATGTTAATTTCAACAAAAATAGATAAAAAACAGATGAGTTATGTTGCAAAACGTAAAGCAATGTTTACAGCATTAACCAAAAGTGTGATTTAAATATGTGTGTACTTTGAACAGCTGATTTCATGTTAATCTGCTATTTCATATGAATAGCTGTTTATGTTATTAATATTAGGTTTGCTTTCCATTCCAATTCAGGAGTTCTTACTGAAACCGGTCGGCCTGAATTACCTTTCCTTTGATGATTAAGGCTTCCTGTCGTTGATGGACCTTTGTAAAAGCTGTATAACAAGGTATCACACGATTTTTAAAATGTTCCTGATACAATCTTCTCGCTTGAGTAATACTACAATGAGCCATGCCATACATCAAATGCATATCTGCCATTTCTGAGTTAGTAAAGTTGTACATTACATTATCTGCCATTAGTTGTTAATAAAAGGGAACTATGCAAATAATTAAAAAGAACTATGTCATTAAAAAATAAATTAAAAACACTAACTAATTAAAACTAACAATACAATAAAAAACTTTACATAAACACTCACAAAAACCGTGTACAGATAGTGTTCTTTTTGTTACTAATGAATAATGTCAACAATGGAAAACAAACCTAATATTAATAACAAAATAAACAGCTGTTCATATGAAATAGCATATTGACATGAAATCAGCTGTTCAAAGTACACACATATTTAAAACCACACTAGCCTTTGGTTAATGCTGTAAAACATATATATATCATAAACTTTAGCAAGTATTTAAAGTATTACCCAGTCAGATGTCCGGCCAGTAGAAAGATTGGTATTTGTTAATTTTTAGCTATACAGTTTAAATAGTAGACTTGTTCTTTACGAACTGAAATTAAAACATCAATGATTATTTTTGAGTTATAGCATAAATATAGTTTTTTAAATGAAATAAAATATTTCATGAACTTTAAGTTTCCAAGTTTACCTAAGTCAGTTCGTAATCAACTCCTTCAGTGTTTGTATAACTTCAGAATTACGAGTCTGTCTGTGAAGTATTTCTACTACGAAGGTTCAAGCAGTTATATAATTTATAAAGCTCAGTACCCAGACACGACACTATTAACATTCCATCATCTAATTATATTAAATAGGAAACAGTCAGTAAATTAATTAATACTATCGATGGTTAGTGAAGTACAAAGTTCATTTCTCACTTTTCATTGCTGTCAAAATAAATACAATATGGTGGAATTTAAATAATAAGTTAATTATTATATTAGTTAATTTTACTGACATGAATGAAGAACTTATTCATTTTCACTACTGATCCCAGGATATATTTAATTCACTAGTGATAAGACATTTCACCTTGGCCTCAAGCACGAGCATTAGCTAGAGCTGAAACCCTGCAAGCTTGGCGGCGGATGTGGGAAGATGGCACCGACGGTCGTTGGATTCATCTCATACCTGAATTAACTTATAGATAAACAATTTTCTAAACATTGCGAAGAAACAGCGGTAAAAGATTACATTTATTTTAAATGTAGAAGATGTTTTGTTCACTTAATATGTTTACTTCGCATTCTTTAAAAGGAATATATTACACTTTTTAGTAAACTCTGCATTTGTATGTGATGATTTAATACAAATGTTATTAAGTTAATTTTATATTCATACTACAATAACTTCCACGATCCGTAACTACAACGAAAGTATACAGTTTATTTAACACGGTTCTGTAGTGTAAAATGTATTTGAAGTAGACTAAAGAAGTCTTATTCTATGACAACTATATTACAATTCATCAATTGCAATTTTATACAACTGAGCTATAATATAATAATCAACTCACCAGTTCAGTTAATAAGAAGTTTATTTGATTGACACAATCTTCCTCACTAAGGAGAATTATATATACACACACTTTATAAGTAATTAAGTGTGTTAATTAGTATTAATCTGAGTTTATTTACATTTTACCAACTATTTTAACTATTTTAATTGTTTTATCAAATAAGGAAGGAAACGAAATCAGATCCTTGTGCACTTATGGCCCTGAAATACCAATCCTAGTGAAATATTATGAAAGGAAAACACCTGATTTTCCCTTGTTCTAGCAGCTAAAAAATGTTTTAAAAATAGTTTTTCTTAACCTGTTCATAGATTTGGACTTTAAGTAAAACATATTTGTCACAAAAATTTATCAATATGGTCACCATACATATTTTATTCATTAATTACTCATGATTCCAGTGCTTATATATTATTTAACGTCCAAAAATATAGTTATAAAAACATTTGAAAGAAACATGTGTGGATAGATTCTGCTTTTGCTTATTTATATACTTGCCTTTAGTTGTAAATGATTGTACAAAGACCTTTAAAATGAGCAATAACAAAAAGCAATAACAAAAACGTGTACACACACTCCCATTCAAATCTCATATTTCATAATTTCTTCGTAGCTTGTAAGGAAATCAAAAGGAAGAATTCTTTTCAGAATTCAAAGGGTCCTTTGTGCTGCACTGGGAAATAGCATTATCTCTGAAAACTAACTTTCATACAACATTGTTCACGAACTAACGCAAAAGTTTATCCTTGTAATTTATATAAAAACTACAAGTGTTTGCACTATGTTCATCACTTGTAGCACAATTTTCAAGTAAATCAAATAGTCGAGTAATAAAAGAAATATTAACAGTTCAATCAAAATAAAATACTAAATTTATTTACTTTGAAATATATTTTAAACTAAGCTAGATATTATTCATTCCTCAGTTAATAAGTCCATTGGAGGGTTTCCTTTCTCAATAAAAAAAAAAAAAATAATCGTTACTATAATCTATATAATGTTAAATTTTATTTCGTGTACTTAAATATATTGAAATTTATATTTACGTATCCAATAAAAGTAGCAGAGAGCCAATGCCACTTTTACGATTTTCCATTTTAAAGTATATGATGCCTATGAAATACATATAATATGTATCCTTAATTATAAGTATTCCGTATTTTGGCCATGAAGTGCTGGTAAAATCTCTAATCTACCCCGGATATTTATTGAGTACCAAAAAGTAATTTTAGACCAATCTCAACACTGGTAAACTGAAAAAGTTTATAATATCAATCACTCTCATAGGAGCTCCAAATTGTCCTTTTCACCCAAATGTTATATCCTACTAGGAGTACAGTTCACCATCCTGTATTATTGATTAACCTCTAAGAAATGTCCAGCCAAAATAAGCTCAATGTCATATCTTTTTACCACATTCCTAAAGTGCCAAATCACACTTTTCAATTAACCTCCCGCCCACCCCATAACGTGCAGTGGTATTGAGAAACTACCACGTACTTAATTGGTACCATACAACCTACACTCATAAATACACGGGGAGGTAATTACCCATCTACCCAACCATTAACGTACTGTGGTGACCCACCCACACATCCCACCTAACTTCCTATACACGTGCAGTGGTACTTGGAAGTACCAAATTAGTGTTTTTGAATCCTTTTAGATTTAGAGTACACTTGAATATGATTGATAGTTTCCAACTAATACATAAACAACACTAATGGAAGTGGAACACTGGCTTGTTATAAATAGTGTATTTTAAGGAACATACATCTGTCTGCTATTGGTAGACTCCAACCATCACACAACAGTCGGCTATATGTAGCAGTTCTAACCACCACACAATAGACGACTAAAGATGTTATTTTCCAACTATCACACAATACTCGGCAACTGATGATTGTTTCCAACTATCACACAATACTCGGCAACTGATGATTGTTTCCAACCATCACACAATACTCGGCTACTGATGGTTGTTTCCAACCATCACACAATACTCGGCTACTGATGGTTGTTTCCAACCACCACACAATACTCGGCTACTGATGGTTGTTTCCAACCATCACACAATACTCGGCTACTGATGGTTGTTTCCAACTATCACACAATACTCGGCAACTGATGATTGTTTCCAACCATCACACAATACTCGGCTACTGATGGTTGTTTCCAACCATCACACAATACTCGGCTACTGATGGTTGTTTCCAACCATCACACAATACTCGGCTACTGATAGTTGTTTCCAACCACCACACAATACTCGGCTACTGATGGTTGTTTCCAACCATCACACAATACTCGGCTACTGATGGTTGTTTCCAACCATCACACAATACTCGGCTACTGATGGTTGTTTCCAACCATCACTCAATACTCGGCTACTGATGGTTGTTTCCAACCATCACACAATACTCGGCTACTGATGGTTGTTTCCAACCATCACACAATACTCGGCTACTGATGGTTGTTTCCAACCATCACACAATACTCGGCTACTGATGGTTGTTTCCAACCATCACACAATACTCGGCTAATGATGGTTGTTTCCAACCATCACTAGAAAATCTGTTGTTGGTGGTAATTTCTAATGATCAAACAAAATCTACAGGTGGTAATCTCAAACTATCAATAAAAACCCGGCTAGGTTTTTTCCAATTTTGTACAACACTAGGCTATACGCAGTAGTTTTGCAAAAAATATAGTAAAAAGTAAACAAATATTGATATTCTTCAGAAGGATATGACTACAAGTTGTAAGTAGGTCTTGTTTCACCTTATAAAGTATACATATAATAAATCTTATAGGTATACTTTTAAAATATCTTCATAAAAAAATTACCTTCGTAATACAAATTATTATCATATTTAAGCTCATTCGTAATGAAGTCTTAATAATTTCGTCCTTCCCTCGGTTATAATTAAAAAGATACACATTTCACAAATTATGCCTACTAAAATTTACAGTGATAAAGTCAATAAACGTTTTAAATGTATCTTATTACAGTAATCGTTTCTTTTCGTATACCAGAAATTGCATTAGTGTCACTGATATATGCAAAAAATGTATTAAATGTAAATATGTGAAATATATAGCAATAGGAAATAAAATTAATATATATTGTAACACTAAAATAATTTATTTCTTCGTTCTGGCAGATGTATAACTCAACGTGTACCAAATATAAGTTGCAGTCGAAGTATGAATAGACTCTTATTTACTAAAAGGAAACCCAATACAAAAAGAAAGTGTACTTTATAAGGACTAGAAAATGAAATCCAATCTCAACAGAACCTCATGTAAGTCCTTTACTTAAGAATTTCCTTTGGGAGTTTGGGGCTTCAAACGTAACTTTCATTTTACCTTTACTTTTACTTTGTGAAATCTAAACATAGGAACATAAAATTCATTTAGAACAACGTATTCCAATCAAACACTTTCCAAAACTGAAAAAAAAAAAAATTATGAAGTATACCAAAGAGTAATAAATGTTAATTTATGTATTTTTTCAAAAAATGAGTTAAGTATCCATAATATAATAATCAAATAAAAATATTTGTGTATGTGTATGAGGCACTGTATTTACTATTAATGTATGCACAATACTCATAAATCATATCTTTTACTTAACTGCAAACGATTATTAATGAGATAATTAGTAAACCTTGATAATAATTGTAAACCTCAGGTTAGAGAAATAGTACTAACTAATTGCTAGTAAGCTGTAATTATTTATCTCTTCGAGTTAGATCTTGATAAGAACAATTATAAAGACTAGTAATTAAGAACTTAACACTGAACAAGTCATTCGGGGCCTCATAGAAATCAACCAATTAAGAACGCAATTCATTTTGTACAATTTCTCCTGCAAATGATTGTAAAACATTTTGATTAAATAGAGCAGTAATGTTTTACAGTAATGGAACGTATTTGTACACTAATGAAAAATGAGAATCTGCGTCCATTTAGATTTTACTTTAATACACAAAGAGAGATATCTTAAAAAGTATATAAATATGTAAATGAAAGATTTAAAAACCGGTAGTTTGAGGAAAAAGATAAAAAGAAGTATTTTTAATCCAAGACAACAATTAAAAGAAAAGAAAAACATGGGCTACGTATTAAACCTATAAGAGTGGATATATGAATTATTTTTACTAATTTGGGTCAAGTGACGATTTGAAAGAAACAACTTGGCATACTTTCATAGACAGGCAAATAATTTATCCAGGCATCTGAATCCACCCGTAGGTTTTAATTTCCAGTCTTACAGTCTTTACTCTTAGACATCATAATACCACGGTCACAACAAACACCAATACACTCAACCACTCAGTTATTTCTTCACTAATGGCAACCTGTAAGAGAACGTCGTGTGAGTTGTAAGTAAACAAGGAAGAGGACCTATCGCTTAAAATATGTATGGTTTCTAAACCATAGCTAAAATATCCAGTTCCCAACAAGCTGAGTTTCAGTATTATAGCTTTCTATGGATTACACCCGTTAATATTCAGAAAGGGGTTTGATGGAGTAAAGGACAAAGCAGATTCCGCAGTCTCCGGGGAACTGAAGGAAGAGCGGGGCACATTCGGATTACTCTCATTCTCTGTTAAATTTTAGGCTTTATATATAGAGGGCTGGGCAACAGTCTGAAATATATTTATTATTTTTCAAACTATTGAAAGAAATTTATTGAAACTTTGTAGGTATGTAGATGTTCCTATATCAAACACTTTGACATATTTTAATTATTTCGCATAGCCACGAGATTGTCCACGAAGAAAGTCTTAAACATTTTAGTTGTAGTTAAACACTCGAGTTGTACTTCATTTTAAAATGTAATTGTTTGTATTACACAAAAGTGCAAACTTGAGGTCAAAAGGATGACCTAGTTAGAACATAAAGCCTCTCTAAGAATTTAATACAATATTCTTAATACTGCTTAAAAGCAAGAATAAGATAATTATTGTCTATTGCTGTATACATCTATAACTTAATTGACATAATATGACAAATTAATTAATTTGCACAAACATTTAACATTTATTATAATAATTTTATGCAACTATTTTTAGGGTATACTATCATAAATGTTTTAGTAATTTTTCTTATTTTAATTTTTGTTAAGTAACATAATTATTTTTATAACGTTGTCTTCTGTTACAAATGTTAACCACCAAAAACATACTCAAGAACAGGGGACATCAAACAGGGATAAATAAACAGCTATATAATTAAGGACTGACTGGGTCATTCTTTTGACCTCAGGTTTGCACTGTTGTTTTGTACAAAGACCTTTAAAATGAGCAATAACAAAAAGTAGGCTTGCATTTAAAATATCTAAGACTTCCTTAATGGGCCATCCTCTAGCTATACGAAAAACGAGTAAGATATGTCTAAATGTTGTTTTAAAAATGTTGTTGAATAAGAAACGTAAATTACAGGGTGTGGTGGCAGATGCACGCTCGCAGTCCGTCAATGATACGCATGTTCGCCAAGGTCACATGGCTGGGGGCTGAGTTAAGTGATTCAGAATAGCTGACGAAAAGACCGATGAACTCATGCTTTAATGAATTTGGAACTATTTTAGCTTTTCTGGGTGAGAAAGAAAACCCACCCAGAAAAGAAGTATCAAAGTCACAGGGATTGTCAGGATGTTTTCAGTAAGAAGATAGACCTCAAGAATCTCAATCCAAGGCGGCTTGACTCCTAGGTATGCTGAAGGGTACAGTCTCCAAATTTCCGTGTCTCCAAATTTCCAAATTCTAGAAAAACCCTAATTATCACCACTTAACAGGTAGTCGGTGATCTCAGAACTTCCACACCAGACCAACCCCCATTATTGCATCTTGACTGCGCTCCCCTTACACAGGTATTAAGTAGTCTAATATCTAATAGATATTTTAGTTATAATAAATAAAACTTAAAAAAAATTTGGTTTTAGTCTAATTTTGATTTATAACTCTACTAAACTGGCTTTGTTTGATTTTCGGATAAGAATAATGTAAAAGTGTCATACCACATTTCTTTATTATTTAAACTCAGAAAATGCCGCTTCATATCTCATTTTGAAGGTTTAACCAATCCACATCTAAATAGCTGGAAAACAAGTTTTATTTGTAATTATTTAGTGAAATGTCATGCAAAATGTCATATTCTGGCCATAGTAATAATAATTAATTAGTAGAGATTCTTTACATTTTAATAAATATAGCCCTTTGGAAGTATTATGTAATTAGCTATAAAATGAGATATCATGAACATAAAGGATGAATATACTATGTGGTACAACAAGGAGGTATTGCCTCATGAGAGAACAAATTCAAGATAGTGACATTAACACACTATGACGCCTTTCCACACGAATTAGTTTGATATGTAAATACAATATTAAAAAGGGTTAATACATATGAAGTAGTCTCATGATTCATTTATATACTAGTGACATGTTTTTTAAACGGGCAATTTATTTATATAAAGTCGTGCTTAAGGAAAATCTTCATAAATGTTTAAAGAATTATATTCTTTAATATAATTCTTTAAACATAGTATATTCAGGTTAAGTGGAAGAAGGGACTTTCTAGTCTCAACTTCGCCTGGTTAAATAAAGACGTATTCCATTCCATTCCATTCCATTCCATTCCATTCCATTCCATTTCATTCCATTCCATTCCATTCCATTCCATTCCATTCCATTCCATTCCATTCCATTCCGTTCCATTCCATTTCATTCCATTCCATTCCATTCCATTCCATTCCATTCCATTCCATTCCATTCCATTCCATTCCATTCCATTCCATTCGAATTCCATTCCATTCCATTCCATTCCATTCCATTCCATTCCATTCCATTCCATTCCATTCCATTCCATTCCATTCCATTCCATTCCATTCCATTCCATTCCATTCCATTCCATCCCATTCCATCCCATTTCATCCCATTCCATTTCATTCCATTTCATCCCATTTCATCCCATTTCATTCCATTTCATTCCATTTCATCCCATTTCATTTCATTCCATTTCATTCCATTTCATTTCATTTCATTTCATTTCATTTCATTTCATTTCATTTCATTTCATTTCATTTCATTTCATTTCATTTCATTTCATTTCATTTCATTTCATTTCATTTCATTTCATTTCATTTCATTTCATTTCATTTCATTTCATTTCATTTCATTTCATTTCATTTCATTTCATTTCATTTCATTTCATTTCATTTCATTCGTTCCGTTCCGTTCCGTTCCGTTCCGTTCCGTTCCGTTCCGTTCCGTTCCGTTCCGTTCCGTTCCGTTCCGTTCCGTTCCGTTCCGTTCCGTTCCGTTCCGTTCCGTTCCGTTCCGTTCCGTTCCGTTCCGTTTCGTTTCGTTTCGTTTCGTTTCGTTTCGTTTCGTTTCGTTTCGTTTCGTTTCGTTTCGTTTCGTTTCGTTTCGTTTCGTTTCGTTTCGTTTCGTTTCGTTTCGTTTCGTTTCGTTTCGTTTCGTTTCGTTTCGTTTCGTTTCGTTTCGTTTCGTTTCGTTTCGTTTCGTTTCGTTTCGTTTCGTTTCGTTTCGTTTCGTTTCGTTTCGTTTCGTTTCGTTTCGTTTCGTTTCGTTTCGTTTCGTTTCGTTTCGTTTCGTTTCGTTTCGTTTCGTTTCGTTTCGTTTCGTTTCGTTTCGTTTCGTTTCGTTTCGTTTCGTTTCGTTTCGTTTCGTTTCGTTTCGTTTCGTTTCGTTTCGTTTCGTTTCGTTTCGTTTCGTTTCGTTTCGTTTCGTTTCGTTTCGTTTCGTTTCGTTTCGTTTCGTTTCGTTTCGTTTCGTTTCGTTTCGTTTCGTTTCGTTTCGTTTCGTTTCGTTTCGTTTCGTTTCGTTTCGTTTCGTTTCGTTTCGTTTCGTTTCGTTTCGTTTCGTTTCGTTTCGTTTCGTTTCGTTTCGTTTCGTTTCGTTTCGTTTCGTTTCGTTTCGTTTCGTTTCGTTTCGTTTCGTTTCGTTTCGTTTCGTTTCGTTTCGTTTCGTTTCGTTTCGTTTCGTTTCGTTTCGTTTCGTTTCGTTTCGTTTCGTTTCGTTTCGTTTCGTTTCGTTTCGTTTCGTTTCGTTTCGTTTCGTTTCGTTTCGTTTCGTTTCGTTTCGTTTCGTTTCGTTTCGTTTCGTTTCGTTTCGTTTCGTTTCGTTTCGTTTCGTTTCGTTTCGTTTCGTTTCGTTTCGTTTCGTTTCGTTTCGTTTCGTTTCGTTTCGTTTCGTTTCGTTTCGTTTCGTTTCGTTTCGTTTCGTTTCGTTTCGTTTCGTTTCGTTTCGTTTCGTTTCGTTTCGTTTCGTTTCGTTTCGTTTCGTTTCGTTTCGTTTCGTTTCGTTTCGTTTCGTTTCGTTTCGTTTCGTTTCGTTTCGTTTCGTTTCGTTTCGTTTCGTTTCGTTTCGTTTCGTTTCGTTTCGTTTCGTTTCGTTTCGTTTCGTTTCGTTTCGTTTCGTTTCGTTTCGTTTCGTTTCGTTTCGTTTCGTTTCGTTTCGTTTCGTTTCGTTTCGTTTCGTTTCGTTTCGTTTCGTTTCGTTTCGTTTCGTTTCGTTTCGTTTCGTTTCGTTTCGTTTCGTTTCGTTTCGTTTCGTTTCGTTTCGTTTCGTTTCGTTTCGTTTCGTTTCGTTTCGTTTCGTTTCGTTTCGTTTCGTTTCGTTTCGTTTCGTTTCGTTTCGTTTCGTTTCGTTTCGTTTCGTTTCGTTTCGTTTCGTTTCGTTTCGTTTCGTTTCGTTTCGTTTCGTTTCGTTTCGTTTCGTTTCGTTTCGTTTCGTTTCGTTTCGTTTCGTTTCGTTTCGTTTCGTTTCGTTTCGTTTCGTTTCGTTTCGTTTCGTTTCGTTTCGTTTCGTTTCGTTTCGTTTCGTTTCGTTTCGTTTCGTTTCGTTTCGTTTCGTTTCATTTCATTTCATTTCATTATTTATTTAGACTTATGAAACCTTTCTAGAAAAACATATGCATATTAATTTTAAAGTGGTCAACATTCGTTTTTCCTGCACATTAAATAGGCATAAACATTTACAAATAAAATGCCATGGCAAGTCCGTTTGTATTTTATGGAACCAATTAAGTTCATTCCATTGGTTACATGGAGGGTTTTTCAAGAGGGAAACTAGTTTCCAAGTTGTCTCGCACCAAGATGTCTTGAATCTTGTGGAAAAGTTGGGGAAATAATAATACCTAAGTGCTTGACATGCTATTATACTTATTTTTAAAATTACTTTTTTAAAACCCGGGTATTGCCAGGCCAGTGCCATTTTCTCGGGAGTAACAGCGGATTCCTTCAATGGTTAGCCACCTCAGGTATCGAGACACCCCCATCCCCCACCCACCCGAAAACCCCTAGGGAATTGTAAGAATTACTATATAAGTTACTAAGGCTACATATTTCTTACGGACATTTTGAAACGGTTTCATGATTATATCATTAATGAAAATTTTGAGACTCACAAATTTTAGGACGAAACGGTGTTCATCATCGAGTAGCATGGTTCAAGGAAATTATTGTGAACTCTTGAGTATCTAGGAGAACGCTAAGGACATTAGACAGGCTGTGGCTACTCTGGCTGAAGAGAAGTGAAGGAAATGGCACAATGCATTATTAATTATATTTATCAAAGCTAATTATTTCTGTATAATTATATCTTCTGTATTCTAATTTTTTTTAGTCAAACGAGTTTTGATCTTTTGTTTATTAATTAAATATTGAAGCATGGATGAAACCAATGAGACTGATACAGCTATGGAATTCAAATACATATTTATTTAAGAATGGAATATGTCATACAAGTGGATATGTGTCACTGCACATATTAAATCCCAACTCACCACTTGTGTCATATACTGCTCTGACACTTCCAGCCTTGGACGCCTGGAATCCATGTATCTTGATGTCCGTACGGCTCACTTGTCATGTCTTTATATTCGGTCATTTTAGGGTCTCCTATTATATAAGATCTGATATGTTTAACTAATATGACCAACTCAAAATATGTTTATTAATTTACTATAAAGTAATTTTAATTAACTATGAAGTAACATCTAATATGTGGATTACCACGCTACCCTATCAACATTGAGTTTGAAATAACTTCCCTCAACCTCCATTTTGTGTTGAAAACATTTATGTTAGTCCCCCGGAAAAACGCAGGAAATATATTGTAGTCTGTCAAATATATCAAGCGGGGTGGTAGCCATTGTGCAGTTCCTTGTTCAATAAAATTAGACATTGTAGCCCTGGATGGACGATGTATATTTATTTCCATGTTTTAATTAGTCAATCTGTCCACTAGATAACTAGACGACGCGTTTCAAGTCAAGAGACACATCATCAAGTCACTTGTCTCTATTAAGATGAACTTGAAACTTATTTCATATAAAGTTCACACACGTAAAAACATATTATGGCTAGCAATTATATAGTTCTGTGAGCGATTGATGGACATGAACTGGAGTACTCAGAACTATATAAGTGCGTGCCATAATACGTGTTTACGTGTGTGAACTTTATATTAAATAAGTTTCAAGTTCACCTAAATAGACACAAGTGACCTTATTATGAGTCTTTTGACTTGAAACGCGTCGTCTAGTTATCTAGTGGACAGATTGACTAATTAAAACACGTAAGTAAATCCTTGTTTAGTGTCAGCTAAAATTGACTTTTAACTAATACATTTTTTAACTCAAGAAACTAATAAATTGAATTTATCTTACATATTTGGGGTCTGTTTCAGAAGAGGACCCCCACGCTTGAAAAATTTACTATAACCTAACCTAACCTAACCTAACCTAACCTAACCTAACCTAACCTAACCTAACCTAACCTAACCTAACCTAACCTAACCAAGCGTGGGGGTCCTCTTCTGAAACAGACCCCATATTTGAATGGGATGGACTTATATACCACAATGTATGCATTAGTTTGCTTAAAATATAAGTATAAATACAATTAATCATCACCTAGTTTTCATCTTTAAAATAGTCAAACAAAATTGTATCATCATTAAATATAATTTAACACACAATAATAAAAAAAAATCATTTGCTTTAATATAAACTAGAGTTTAAAAACTTTGTTCGATACTCTTTTAAACTTATGTATAGATTTAGAAGTCAATGCTTATAATTTATTAATTATTACACTATATATAAATAATATTCTATTTCACTCATTCAACTACACGAAAGTGACTTTACATTCACCATTATATATGACAATTATAACATAGCCCCACACAAGCTTTGTTTAAATTATAGTCTACAAAAGGCAACATCATGGTTGCTTTCAACAAACCCAATGGTAAGTACTTCAAACCCTCCGTAAAATATTTAGCTTTCGTCACCAGACATTTATATATAAACCAATCGGTCGGTGACACAACAATACTGTTTCATCATCAGGCTAGGGGGTGGTGGGGGGCAACAATCAGGGACATGCGCAGGTTTGTGTACTGACAGATCCCACATCGCCAGTGTCAGCGATGCCGCGAGTGTGTTTAAATGGTTGCGTTTTGGGTTGTGTAAGAAATATCTCTCATAACTGGAATGGTTCACATTCTGAGTAAGTAAAATATATCTACTATTTTATATGTAAGATTACGTTAGTAAATAATGTAAATAATAATTTGTTTGATGAAAACATTGATATTGACAAAAACTTTTCATTGTTTTACAAGTTTTTCATGTTTAAATTGAACATTTTTTTCTTAAGGATATTTTTTGCATAATTTTATTTATTTTATGATATAATCCCACGGTAAATTTACTAAACATTATATTTAAAAGTACTTGTTTACTTGCACTAAGTAATAATAAAGTATGATGCAATTTGATACTTCACTGAATCTATAAACACGTTTATACTTTGAGAGTAGTTAAATTTACATGGATTTAAATTTCTTTTAAAATTGCCGTTCTTAAGTATGTTTATGCCTTAACATTTTAATGCTATGTATAAATATCTTACTTATAATTATAGAAAAATCGTAGTGAAATACTTTTATTAATATATTCTACTAATACAAGTTTCAAGATTTTTATAATTTAAAATTTACTACTTAATTAGTTCACATTTAGATCCTTATAAAGGAAAATATTAAGATATGCTTAAAGAACCATGTTTCGATTTCATTTGGTACTCATTGGGGTTAACTAAGCTAAATTTATCTCAATAAATTACTACTTTATTAACTCATATGGGGTTTAAACATATTTTGAGATAACATACCCTATAAAGATAACATAGGAAAGTAAATTTAAATTCTGAAAACCTTACCAAATAAATTATTAATTAATATAGTCTAATAATGTAACGGTTTAATTTTAAGTAATATGTATAGGTGCATAGTAATTAATTTTTTTATTTGACATATCTGGTTATTTGTGGGTCTGGAGAACATTGGAGACCAATCACATATAATGATTTTAAAAGAATTAAGAGATATATTAGAATGAGTATTTTTTAAATAACTTTTGAAAAGATACGTGAAAAAACTAAACAAATTATACATGTGTTAAACTATGAAGTTTGACAATCTTATTTTTTATTTTAAACACATCCAAACCACTTTTTATTTTAATTTGCTTAATAAAAATATTAGGAATCTTCATATATTTTTAATTCTTAATAGACAAATAAATAAAAAGATGTATTTAAACAGTTGGATCGTAATATTCATTCAGGAAAGCGATATTCAGATCACTGCTTTCTAAAAATCCATATGAATATGTTACTAAACGATTAGAATACTCCCTTAAAGGCAATCAATAAATTGCAACCTTTCTAGAGTTCAATTACGAAATTTCATCATTAAATAAAACTCCATCTCCCAACACAAAAGTTTCTCTTTTGATCAGAAGAAGGAATTTTAAACGCATTATGTCCAGCCAGTGGTATGGTATTTTTACCCTCTATAATCATCTGACAATCCCTGGAGTTGCAGAGCGTCAGACCCAGACCCCCGATCCCGCAGTGAATGTCTGGGTAGTCATACCAACAGCCGTTATTGCACAGTAGCCGTTACTATTACGTTCAATGTAGCCGTTAGTTTGAAGTATCAGCCCTGCTTCTTCTTTTGAAAAAAGGAGAACACACGAGGTTATATTACATAGACCTCGATCAGCCTTTGCTGGGGGAGCCCCTGTAACTTATCTATTGGGGGTAGTTGTCCAGGATATATGCAGGACTTAGTCTGAAGTCCTCAGAGCCATTCCTCTTCACGATGACTACGTTTACCGTCTTGTTGGATGCAGCAGCCGTGTCTTCCATATATTTATTTATTTATTCCGTAGACGAGTATCTTCCCAATAATATAAGAAAATAACAAGCAACTTCAATTCATTCAGTGAAAAACTGTATAGATAATCTTTCGGTGAAACAGTCAGAAACTCGTTTGAAAGGTTGTGTAAGAAAGGCACTTAAAGGTTTAATAGATTTTGTAAGATTATAAATATCAAACATAAGAAAGACTTTTCTGTGTAAGCCTAATTAGTTTTGTGATATTTACTGACACCATTTTCAATAAACTATGAGGCAGAAAGAAAATAATTCAAACACGTTGTTTTTATATCAAAACTAAATGTTGAAATCTAATACCTTAGCATAACTTACATAATATAGAAGTGATCACTTAGCAAGATTGTAGTGAAGTGGAAATGGGAGTGTGAGGCAATATGCAGCTTACACTGGGAAACGACTGTTCATTTGATTGGATTGGACACGTCCACTGGTACAAATAATTTGGAATTGACTATGTTTGTTGTTCATTCAAAATACAGTTTACAGAAAAAAAAAGAAAAAACACTTTTAAGTTTTATCACATAAGGGATCGTTTTGCCTCATAAAATACAACAAAAACAAGTATTATCATTTCAAGGATTTGGTCAGTATTAACGATAGGATCATAATAAGTGTTAATCGATAAGTGAAAGAGCTGCGCTAGTGGATGATAAGTTAAATTTGGTAAAAACATGGGTGTTTTTACAATTTGAATAGTTAAATATGTAAAACCTTAAATCTCATTATTGCGATTTACAAATGAAAAACTCAATATATCAATCAATGGCCCACTTGATGGTACCTTTCACAACAATAAAGTGCTAGCTGTAATTCATAATAATCATAATAATTTTATTTATTTATTTGTTTTGTACAACAAATATTCTACAAGTAGTCTTTTTTATTTATTCCTCTAGCCTATGGCTATTTGAGGAAAAATCTTATTCATAAATACATTTGCTATAATATTTACATCATAAAAAACATTTTTATCCATTTATTTCTTTCATTGTTACTTTTCAATTAGTACTTATCATTATTAATTTTTTTCTTCTTTATTAACAAACATGCTAAGTTCCTTAACATTTATACAATCAAAAGATATTAATTAGATAACAATTAAATCAGACATTCAATAAAAAAATTATACTAATTTAAAACCAATATCTTATTAGACCCAAATACATATAAATATGAAAAGTAATGTAAAATAATATAGCTTAACACATTCAAATAAATCTTAACATAATAGAACACAGTATTAATACCTTGGTCACTCCAAATATTAGGAATATTAACGAGAGTAAATATATAATAACAATAACAGTAACAGTAACAACAACAACAATAAATCAACAATAAACAATAAATTAATCTTCGGTGGAATATTCATTTACAAACAGTTGCAAAAGTAATTTAGGGCAAAAAAAGTTCAGGTTCTAATAGTGTAAATGTTTGGACTATACCAAAGGTCTACTGTGGACGGAACTGACTGTACACCAAAGAGGGGTGAAATCTAAAAAATCTAAAAAAAAACCATAACTTGAACTAGTTGCATTCCCGCACTGTTTTCATATGCAACAGATTATTTAGGGTTATGTTGATAAATAAATGATATGATGTCTGATTCGTTCAATATGATTGTATTTTCATATTATTTGTAAAAATGTGTGTCTGTGTATGTATGATGATCAGTTCTTTGTGTTTGGTGTTTATTGTGGTTAACCCATATGATTGGGATGTATATCCTAAAAGTCATTTTTGGTATTGGTTGATAAGTAAGTATATTGATGAGTAGGACTAATATTTTATGTTATATTTGTAAACTAATGAAATAGTTTTTAAGGTGTATTTTCAACTGGCTGTAATTGTGTAAATGATGTAGATCTAGAGGTAATGAGTTAATTAATGATAGGATTCTAAATTCAAGAGCTAGCCTACCATAATTATTGTAATGCCTTTGCATTTGATAGTAATAATAATAATAATAATAAACAACACGTACCATTCAGTTGAAATAGAACAACACGTGCTTGACAACTTAATTAAAAACTGTTCAGCCATGGAGAATACATAGACCCAGTAATATTTTTACAGTAAACTCATTTAATAAAATGAATAAATATTTATCAACCTTTCGAACACTCTTTGGTTATTATCTTACAAATTTTGTACCAATAATGTATCAACTTGTGTAGCACCCGTGATCATCTTAGGTATCTACCGTGATCAAGATGGGTAGCACCCGTGATCAATTTAGTAGGTAACACCTGTGTACATCTACTATAGATAGATAAACTAGTTATAGATAAACTTGCCAGAGGTGGTTTGGCAGTTTGGGAAACGGCCAACAATTCCGATCACAAAAATCTCGACCATATAAAGGAAAAAATACCTAAAGGTCATGTAACAAGAAACTAGTACAGAAACAGGGCTAATAGCCCTTCCTTGATTGGTTCAGACTAGTTCAATGAGACGAAAAGTGGACCATTAGGATGTCTTATTGAGTCCCATTTTATAATGAATTGAATGAGTTGAATCTTTTTTAACAATAGAAAATAAACAAACTTTCTTAAAAACAAAATTCCAAGGGGTTTTTTTACAATTATTCACATTTTAACTGAAATTTAATTTTTTGATATAGGCATTTTATTAATAACGGCATTTTTGCGTATTGCTTCTCTTTACTTTAACTAATTGACTTTTGATCTTACTTCTAAACTCTACAGTCAATTATAACGCTTAGAGTTTCGATAGACTTCAATGTAAAGTCAACTCTCAATATTTCAGTTAAGGTAAAAAACATTTATTTTATACACACAAATAGATTACCCATCCAATGTTAAACGTTGTGTCTCAAATTATCAGCTGTTCTGCGGTCCATTGTGTAGTGCAAATGTAGTCCAATGTAAATGTAATGCAGTTTAAACTAGCTGTGGTCGCAGACCTTAATCAAATTACAAGTACAACATGTTCATATTAGATGGGATATCTATTGTAGGTGCATATAATCAAGAGTAAACCCTACATTAAATTTATATTTGACACAAAAAATATAAAACTTTTTTGAAAATTATAGTACAGTTCAATATTATTATTACGTAAAACAATAAAAATTACAGATATTTTTTACAAAACGTGGCTCCTCATCCCATCATAATCTAAGGTCAATGTAAAGTAAACCTATATAATTTTTTTGCAATTAAAACATAATACCTCGTGTAACGGAAAATAATTTTTTATTTTTCAGCTACTGTAGGAATGTAGTAAATAATAACTCGCTCAGTGACGGTAAATTCTGTGTTTTATTGTAGGAACTAAACATATGTAATCGTAAAAAGAATAAAAAATACACTTTTCTTATCAATTCTTACACTACAATACTTTACTTAAATAAAAATCCATTCTAACGCAATGTAGAGGACAAACGTTATATTTAACCTGAGATCTCAGGCCGGAAACCATGTCTATCCTGTACAGAACCGGAAGCGGAGCACTTCCGTTGGTGGAATTAGGATGAAATACCAGAGATAATATTTCACTTTAGTGTACGAAAACAGTTGGAAAGCTCACATGGTTGGTTGTACTTTATTGGTATTACATACTTGAATATTTCCAATTGGTATTGCTAAAATGTTTTCCAAATTTTGCCATTAATAAGTGATACGAAATATTTCACGACAGTACGTTTAAGATTACATCTAAACAAAACCTGTAAATGTATATTTAAATGTAAGAATTATAAATAAAATAACTAAAAATAAAAATTACCATCTTTTAAATATTTTATTCATAGGCCTATTAAACTCGTAATAATTATTTTCCCTTTTCGAACCTCTCTAATCTGAGAATAGTGAACGTTGCTTATTTAAATTTATCATGACAGTATTTTGTATTTATAGTGTAATACTTTTACACTATATGGCATATTAAATTTCATAAATAAAATCTATGAGAAGCAAGTACACGTAAATGTACTGTGGTTGACATACTGGGCGAGCCGGTGGCCAAGTGGTCTAAGCCGTCAGGACTTTGAGCTTGGGTTAGAGATAGCGCTTGTTCGAATCCGGTCTAGAACGGAAGATTTATCAGTAATATTCACCTTCTACTGTACTGGTTCGCCCCCTTACTCTGTCTGATTAAGTTCCTTGCACAGATAAATAGTCTATGAGGAATGGTCAGAGTAAGGTAAAGAAGGAAGTTGGCCTCTCCTTATAAAAAAAAGAAAAAAAGAAAATTACAAACTTGATACATAACAAGTCTGATTTATTATTTGGTAGTCTTATTCGGATGAATTATGGATGATAACAATAATTGAAATAAAATTCAAACTGTCACGTAATCAATAACTTAGTAATCCTTACAAATATTCAAAGCATGTAAATATAGTACAGTGTTATGTAAAATATTAACTTATTTACACGGTATTACTGATATCATGTGAATTTTACGCGTATGAAAGTTGTATTATAATCATTTCAGTGTTAAAAACGTTTTCATGACGTAAATTTAACTTTAAAATTGTGCTGGAATGTACGAATGTAACATTTCTGACCGCCAAGAGTGTACAGGAGCCATGGCACATATAAGCTTGTTTCATTTTAAAAGCATTGTTTTGATTTGGTTTTATAATGGTTATAAATTACGAAAATCCCAATTCATAGTAATGAGACAGAATTTCAGCATATTATGACCCTGCGAGAACAATGAAGAGGGTGGCAGAGAACCCCTAATTTGAATATGTAACAAACTGAATTAATCAGTAATTTAAATTACCTAGCCAGTATAATTATTGCTGATGGTTTACAGTTATAAGGTACTAAATGTTACCATATTATTATATAAGATTTGAAAAATAGAAAAATGTGAGTGAAATGAAAAAAGGGAACTATGAAATTAGGAAAAAGGGAAAATTTTTACCAACCAGAGTAAATTTTACTATCTATATATGCAAAATAATAGTTTTGAAGGTTTGCCTGTTACAATACTAAATATTTACAAGGTATATTGTGAAAGCTAGCGTGTATAGTTTGTAAGTGACTCCCTTCAGAATATTGTATTACATTTCCTACTAATTTATCCAGCTTTAAACCAATTAAACCTGTGTTGTCTTCTGCTACGGGTCCGCGAGTGATGGATAACCTCACTTCACCAATTGGAAATGTAAACAAGTCTGCTAGGCCTAGCTATGCTGCTAAACTTAAGTCAAAACCAAAACAAATCAAACCTAACCTTAAAGATAGGTCAACCAAGCCTGTCATAGGTACAAAGATAAATAGTGAGTCTGTGCTTTTAAAATCAGTTGAAAAAAGGGTTGTGTTATTCATTTCTAGACTTGATCCAACTGTATCTAAGGAGCAAGTGATTGAATATTTTAAACAAGCAAATATCATGAATTGTGTTGAATGTGAAGAACTGACATCCAGGTATGGTTCTTACTCCTCTTTTAAAATTGCTATACCTGCATGCTATAGTGACGAAGTATTAAGGGCAGAGTTTTGGCCTATAGGGACTTTAGTTAAGAGATTTATTCAGAAGCGTAAAGATAGCTTTGTAAATAGTAGAGTTTTTTTAGGGAAACCAATTCTAAACCAGTAAGTGAAGTACCTGGAAAAATGCATATTTCATTGGTTTGTTTTTCTTTCTTATTTTTAAATATTCAATGTCTTAGAAATAAGTCACTTGAATTGGAAGCGATTTTATCAATTGACAATTATAAGGTCCTATGCCTCAATGAACACTGGCTTTGTGAGGATGAACTTAACTTGTTAAGTGTATCAGGTTTCAAGCTGGCCTGTGGTTTTAGCAGACAAAATCATAAAAACGGTGGAGTTGCGATTCTTGTTGAGAATGAACTTTTTGACAAAAGCAAGATCATTGATGTTGGCTCGTTTTGTAAAGAAATCGATCACGAGTTCTCCTGTGTTTTATTAAAAGACATAAATATCATTATCATTGGTGTTTACCACTCCCCAAATGGTAATTTAGTTCTCTTCTTTGATGCTCTCGAAAAATTGATGTCTCATTTGAACAGACACAGGCCTGATTTTAAAATAAAAATTGGTGGAGATTTCAATCTGGATGTGCTAAACTTAAGGGATGACGGGAAGATTGCTGACTTTCTTAACCTTATGAGATCTTTTGACCTTTACTGTGCTCTCTGGGAACCCACTCGGTTTGATGCCTGTCTTGATAATGTTGCTACCGATATTCCGAAAAATCAATTCTCGGTAAGTGTAAAATCATATGGCATTAGTGACCATGTAGCGATCTGTTTCTCATTTAACCCTCAAACTGTCAACACCAGTACTGATTCTGTAAAGAAACCTGCGAGATTAATCAGTAAATGGAGAATATCTCTTT
The DNA here is from genome assembly GCA_035578905.1 of Stictocephala bisonia. Lineage (NCBI taxonomy): Eukaryota > Metazoa > Arthropoda > Insecta > Hemiptera > Membracidae > Stictocephala > Stictocephala bisonia. The sequence goes on along the minus strand of JAQJVL010001720.1, from coordinate 26,623 downwards.
TCTGTGAGGAGCTCGATACTATTGAATGGCAAGACCTTCTGGATCATGGTGATGCCGATTACAAGTTCAATTTATTTTTTAAAACTTTTCAAAGTATATTTAACCAACATTTTCCTGTCAAACTCATTAAAAATATAAACACTTGTACAAAGAGACCAGTTAAGGTTTGGTTGAATGATGAAGTACATATATTAAGGAAATGGATGCTGCTAGCATATGACAATTCAGACAAAACAGAACTGCTGAGGCCAAAAGAATATATACTGCCTTGAAAAAGGAGTATAGGGTCAAGTTAAACCAGGCTAAGCGAAATGCAAATGCTCAATTTATTGAATCTTCCTCAAACAGATGCGCTGCCGCTTGGAGGGTTATACGGTCCGAGGGTGTCTCTTCTCGGCCACGCAAGGTTTCTCTGTCCCCGGATGATCTGAACTCATTCTTTATTGACTCTGTGATTTATGCAAGACAGAATTGTGGTTCATCTCATGTGGCCACAGAGGATCTACTGTTGAACGTTGAAAGGCCAAATTGTATTTTTGGTATTAGTCACGTCTCTTGTAATGAAGTTTTGCAAGTGGTGAGCAGGTTAAAAAAAAAAAAAAAAAAAAAAAAAAAAAATCGGCCAGCAAGGATATTTATGACATATCAACCAACTTTCTTAAACAAATAATCAGTCATTTTGTGATGCCTCTTACCTACTGTATAAATAATTCTTGTACATCTGAATCTATTTTTCCAAATATCTTGAAATGTGCTAAAATTATCCCTATTCATAAGAAGGGCAGATGGGATCTTCCTGAGAATTTTCGACCAGTAGCTATTTTGCCTACTTTCTCAAAGGTTTTTGAGAGTATTCTTAAGCACCAACTGTATCAATACTTTGAAAATAACAGCCTGCTTGCGGCCTCTCAGTACGGGTTTAGAGCCGGGTTGGGTACTTTAAATGCTCTTGATAAACTGTGTAATGTAATAACGGATTGTTTTGAGCGTGGTGGCCTGGCTGGGGTGACACTATGTGACCTCAGTAAGGCTTTCGATACTGTGGATCACAGTATTCTTTTGTCAAAAATGAAATTCTATGGTGTTTGTGGCTCTGACCATGATCTATTCAGATCATATCTGGGTGACCGTGAGCAGGCAGTCTATGTTGGTGGTAAATGGTCCCGGGCTACTGCAATCAAGCATGGAGTGCCACAGGGGTCCATTCTTGGTCCCCTTCTATTTTTAATAATGACAAATGATATTTCATGTAATCTTGACTCTGGTGTGATTTGCTATGCAGATGACACCACTTTGTTTAGTCTGGAAGAGAACGTAGATAATCTCAAGGCCTCCATGGAAAGATCCTTGGAATATGTCTCGACATGGTTCCGGGCTAATTCTTTTTTGCTCAATGAAGATAAAACACATAAAATTATTTTTACTTTGAGGCATATTGTACATAGTGTAAATAGTGTAAAATTACTTGGTGTCCATCTTGACTCTAGACTTACATGGAATGCTCATATTGACTATGTGTGTTACAAACATTCCAGGGTACTTTACCTTTTAAGGATATTAAGGGACTGTGTCCCAAAAGATTATTTAAGGATGGCCTATATGGCCTATTTCCAGAGTGTCTTACTTTATGGCCTAGAACTGTGGGGCTGTGCTCCAGGTGTCAATCGTGTGCTTCTGCTTCAAAAGCGAGCTATTCGTGTTGTTACGGGTGCTGCGGTGGATGAACACTGCAAACCTATTTTCATTAAAATGTCTTGTCTTACAGTTTACTTTCTTGTTGTGTTAAATTTGCTCATACAAACAAAGGCTAAATTAACTGATCTTGAACTGAGAAGTGACATCCACACTCACAGAACTAGGCAGAGGCACATCATCGACATTCCTTATGTTAGATTAAGACATACCCAGAGAGGTCCTTCTATTCTTGGCTGTAGACTAATGAACAAATTGCCTTGTACAGCTCGGAACCTGTCAGATTCTAAATTCAAAAGAGGTGTGGTGGGTCTATTATTGGCAAATCCTTTATACTCATTCCAAGAGTTTTCGACCTGCCGAACACTACTGTAAGTAGCTTTTTTAATAATATAGGTTAAGAAAGATACCTACTCAATTACAAATTGCTTGTGACCTGCTAGGTTAGTCTAGTCTTAATCAAATTTTTTTTGACGTTTCCAATTGCATGCATTGTACCATGTTTAAAGGAATAAATTATTCTTATTCTTATTTAGTGAGGATAAATCTTTTTGATTTGCCCAGACATATCATTAGAATAATGAAGGTTCATACTTAATAATTTGTAGGCTTATACTTATATTAGAGATTCTAAGTTATTAAAGTTGTGAGGTGATTCTACAATAATGTGTTTTCCTCATTATTGTCTTAACATAGTTGAAAAAGTATAGTTTATTGGAATCTGTTTCATCCCAGATTTGTATTTGAAGTTAGAAAATTTTCTTTTTGCCTATTAAATTAAAAAATAAAC